>CAJNIZ010021413.1:56339-79306 GCA_905231905.1 Symbiodinium pilosum
TTTAGGATTTGGGGTTTAGGGGCATATGGGCTTGAATGGAGAATCAGATGAACAAGGAAAATGAAATTGCAAATGGAGGTCATAGGCGTATGTAAGGTTTAGGCCCAGTTTAGGGTTTATACGTCTACTTCATGGTTGTCAGCAGGGACTGCAGGAATGGCAAAAACTATAGGAAGTCGTAAGCTATTTGGGGTTTGGAGTTCAGTGTTCAGGGAAGGGAGGAGAACATGTACAGCACTATGCGGGCTCCCTGTATGGATCCATTCCTCTATTTTCTACTAACACGCGGCAGGACAGACGAGGATTTTCTCAGATCGGGTACCCTAAGGACCTGAGAAATATGGTAAGGGCTGAACGACTGCAAGCAGCAACTCAGTACATGCGCGTGCCTGCCGATGTTACGACAGCGCTTGTGCGCACACACACATCGACAAATGCCACAGGAGCCTGGATGATGATTACGACACGATTCAAACCTGGCCTTTCTGAACAGACGACAAAAGGGAGCCACCCGGACTTTGATCCGCCCCAGGGCTCCATGAACCTCCTAGACTCCGGAGACTGCTTGTGCGCTCTGTGTAGCAATTACTGTACCCATTAGTGTTGCTGGGTTGCCCCTTTCTGAGGATCCCCATCAACTGACCGGTGCTTAGCTGGAAAAGGGGACGCTGTATAGGTCGCACTAATACCTAGGCGACTATGTACGGACCATTTTCCCAGTGCCCCTTATGCACCCCTAAGTCTAGGAAATCCAATGCTTCGCAAACCCAAACTCCTTGATGTGTCGTGTGTCTGTGTTCTGGCCGAAGTTGCAGGGACTTAGTACGACATCTGGCCAGTCTCCCTGATTTTTGATAGGCTAGGGTCTGAGATTTAGGGTGTAGGTTTCAGGCTTATAGGCTTAAGGTTTAGATTTGAAAGTAAAGGGTAGAAGGTTTCGGGTAGGAATAATGCCAATCATGTCCACTATCTGCCGGATTCCTTGGTAATTTGAGAACAGTCTCCCTTTAAGTAACACGTATATGTATGGTCTCCTTCACACCCCTGCAGTATACAATTTCGAAGTCAAAACAGTCCTTCCCAGCCAGCCTTACAAGGAAACAAAGAGCAAAACTGACTCAAAGTGACGTTAAGTTAAATCGCATTCTTGAAAGAATGTACATCTTAGCTCTCACGCACCAGAAAGCAATTTCAGCACACTCTGAAATTTATGGCTTTTGAGCCTTGAGCCTTCGTCGCCATCTCATTCCGAATTCGTCATACTCTTCTCACAGGAGCGTTGGAAGCAAGAACATTTTGAAAATTGCGCCTATGGAACCCCAAAGCAATCATAATCTTGCACCCCAAGATCCTAGACTATTCTGATTATCAAAGCCCTTATCAGCCTCAAGCCTTCCTCCGTGAGATGCCAGTAGATTTCAGCAGTTCGCCATGTTAGCACTACAAATCCCGCGACGAGCACATGCCAGTCGGTAACACTGACAGAAGCTACTCTGAACCCCAGACACTGACAGAAGCTACTCTGAACCCCAGACCCTACCCAGACCCTGTTAGGGTTTAGGGTTTAGGACCCCAAACACTACACGACTCGAAGGTTCCCTGCCCTCAGGCAGGACTTGCCGGGAGGCTCTCAGATACTTCCAGGGGATCCCCAGCGCCGAGCTCAGAAGCCATCACGGTTTAGGGTTTTAGGGTTTAGGGTTTTAGGGTTTATGGTTTTAGGGTTTTAGGTTTAGGGTTTTAGGGTTTAGGGTTTTAGGGTTTAGGGGTAGGCCGGCAAACAACCATAAAGTTTGATGCCTGTTGGGGGTTCAGAGTTTGGGGGTTGGGGGGGGCATTCATGGACAACAGATGCCAACCGTTATCAGTGTATGAGTACACTCGTACTGAAACTATCTAACCTAAGACATCCGAAACTTGACCTTACGATTTACATTGGGATTTATATGGCGGTTTCAGAAAAAATTATGGCCCCGTTTGGGAGTCCCTGTAAAAAGGACTGATCTAGACTAAGGCCCCCAATTATTGCACCAAAACGGTAACCCAAACCCTGAACCCTTAACTTATTGGGGCTTAGTAGGGCAATCCAAGAATATCTTATATAGAGATTCCATAGGGATTGTATTCCCCCATGCCCTGCTAAGAACCAGTTAGTTCATCCTAGCCCTCAACTCTAGCCCTAAGACCCTTAACCCGGTTATCTGGACAGGTAAGTAACAGGTAGCCGATGGACCTGAGCATCGGGGAGCGGCTGCCTTGGCTTCAAAGGTTTCGGGTTTAGGGTTAGGCGTTTAGGATTCATCTGAAGAGCCTGGTTGCCTATGTAGATATCTTATGATAGAGTATGCTCCAGGTAAGGTTTTGGGTTTAGGGTTCAGAGTGCAGTCTAGGCGTTGCGAAAGCGACCACCAGTGTTGTACTCTCTAGTATAGAAGATGAGCCCTAAACCCTATAGTGCCATAAGTGGTCCACCACCCCCCCCCCCATGAGAGCCCATCACTTTGAGAACCGTCCATGCGAGCTATGTATAATCTGAACTACTTGTATCCCCCTAAATAACCTCCATGATACTCCTTGTACAATGCCCTTGAGTTTAGACGTTCAGCCCCACACCCCAAACCCTAAACTCTAAACCCTTCATAGAATCCCTATATCCCTATATCACCCTTTTTATGGCGTTTAGACTATGGCTCATATGATGAATGGAGGACATGGGAGGCTTGCTGTGTGGCGTAAGGGCTATAAAGGCCCATATCCAGAGGGTGGAATGAGGGAAGAACTTTAAGGGTTTAGGGTTTAGGGCTTAGGCCGGGCTTAGGGTTTAGGGTTTAGGGCTTAAGGTTTGGGGGTTTAGGATTTAAGGCTTAAGGTTTGGGGGTTGAGGGTTTGGGGCTGAAGCCTAGGGCTCAGGGTTCAGGACTTGGTGGTCTGAATATTTTGGGAGCCTAAAGAGTTGGAGTATGTTATGCAATGAGTTATGACTGTATGGGTTTAGGGTTTAAGGTTAAGGTTTAGGGTTTAGGGCTTTTAGGGTTTAGGGTTTAAGGTTTGGGTATTGGGCTACCATAATGGAACCATGCTTCAAATTGTGCACGCTTCTAGAGTACGCATCCGCAAAATCTCCTAGCTGTAAGTACAAACTATGTCAGATACGGTTATAACGGGGTGTATAAGGTCCCTTCAAAGGGCGCTGATCATGCAGAATCTGTTGGAAAGGCGAAATGAACATGAAATGGATCCAGGGTTTAGGGTTTAGGGTTTAGGGCCCAATGTAACCCCAATAGAACCCTAATATAACCCCCAATATAACCCCTATTATAATAAAGTAGTTTCCATTTTCTTTTCCATTATCCCATGGAAATTGGGGCTGTACAGGGTTTTTTATAAGGTGTTGAGGAGCTTGAGCAAAGCTACCATCATGGGTTCACTTCAAGAGGTCTTGTTGGGTTTACGTAGCGTGTATACTTCGTTATCAGCGGCTTATAGACAGGGTTGTACTCGCAACGATATGGGGCTTATGTTGGGAGTTTATTTGGGTCGTATCTTGGATCTAATTTTTGGATGCGACCTCCGGGAGTACATGAGGATTACTTCTTGGGAGTTTTGCAGGTCTTTCAGAAAACTTGCGCGCAGGGCCTGGCAACAAGGGTATTTACCAAAGGAGCGTGCGCAAGCGTCCCCCACAGTCTATGCAAGGCTGCCTGACAGATCTACTCCGAAAAAACTTGTCCTTCCTCGCATGCAAGACCTGCTCAAGCCCGCAACGGTTCTCACCAAACATAGCGCGGCGTCACTAGGCGAAAAGCGTGTGGAAGGCAGAAACGCGCAAATTAAAGTGCGATATCCATTAACAGTGCAGTGAAGGTTTAGGGTTTATGCAGCAGCAGGGGTAATCGCGTCGGTAAACCCTTGTGCCCGCTGTTGGGAAGAAACCTCAATTCAACCCACAACAATTCTAGGCTGAGGGTTTAGGGTGGCGCCACGCATCCAGAAATATAGTAGTTTCCATAGATAAGGGGACCGCAAAAAAGATCCCTACAAAAAACAAAAGGGAACCCCCATTTTGGTGAATTTCCATACGAAGCATCGAGACCTGCCCCCCGACCAAAGTCTTGCATGGACCGCCCGAAAACCCTATACTATCCCCTAACCTTTGTAAAGGAGCCCGTGATCTTCTTGGCTGCAGTTAAGGAACTTAAATTAATCTACTCAAGTAATGACACCCCACCATTCACCATGTACCCCTTTTATGATAACTTGAACCCTAAACCCTATATACCCCTATTATGGTAACTGCATTTATAAACCCTAAACCCTAAACCCTAAATCCCTAAACCGTAAAACCCTAAACCCTAAACCCCAAGTTCCCTAACAGCAACCCAATCTTTGCTAAGCCCGAGCATCTCGACGTGCTTGTGATGCCTCCCGGCGGTGCTTTTGAAGCAAGGGGCTGGGCCCAGAGGTTTTAGGGTTCAGGGCTTATAAGTTTATAGGGGTTTATAGGGTTTAGGATGGTTTAGGGCTTAGGGTTTAGGGTTTAGGGCTTTTAGGGTTTATAGGGTTTATTGGGTTTAGGGCTTTTAGGGCTTGTAGGGCTTATAGGGTTTGGGGTTTGAGGTTGAAGTTCACTTTCAAAGCCCAGTTTACTGCTCAGGGTTTAGGGTTTAGAAGTTTACCTGGAACCCAAGTTCAAAGTAAGTAAAATTATAGCCCAACACCACCCCACCTACCCCCCCCCTCCAAACAAAAAAAAACACGCACACACACGCGCACACACACACAAAAGGCCACTATTCTACATACTTTCGGATTTCAGGTACTTTCAAAATCCAGGGTTTAGGGTTTTGGATTTCGATTCTAGAGTGTAGGCTCCATTGTGCTGATGAGGCTTTAGAATTTAGGGTAGGAGCTGCTATGGAGAACTTGGAACCCTAGTAAAAATTAGAATTTTGGCTGTTCCTTAGGATTATAATAAGCAAAGAGGTAAAAAATATTTCCAAGTACCCCTAAGGCTATGGGCCATTCTAGTGTACCCTCTAACGTGGTACTTACTCTGGGGTACGAAGCCAGAACCCTAATTTTAAAACCTACCCATCCATGCCTTCAGGCGTTCCTTGCCAAGCGAAACAAGGCTGATGCAAATTTCACATCCATGAAAAAGGTCCAAGGGTTTTTTAAGTTCACAGCCTCTTTGGTGATAGCCAGAAGCTGTGGCCAGCGGGAGGCCCTCAATAAGGGTGCCAGGATTGATTGGACAAATCCAGAGCAGCAACCCTGGCTCTTGACAGTTCATCCTGCAGATAGGCCAGAGGCATCGGAAGAAGCTGGCCACAACATGTCAAGAACTTCCAGTTCGTGTCCTTAAGATTTGTACCCTGAACCCTAAATCCTACATCCTAATTACACCCTAAACCCTAAACTTTTACTCCTACACCCTTAACCAGTGTGTCTTGGGCCCCAAATACCCTCATCAAAGGGGTATCTTCCAATAGCCTAGGAATCCTAGCCCTAGCCTAAATAGTGTTGTATAGTTTCCCAAGAGTACAGGTTATATAGGGTTGTATAATGGTTATTCAGTGGAATATAGGATTACATGGGGTTTAAGGTTTCCGAAAAACAATGTGTACCTTGTTGGGGTCCCTGTAGTCAGGATTATACTTATTTCGCGTCCATATTGGGGTCCCCCTATTTTTGGAAACTACTGTAAGGGTAGAAAGGACAGCTTCCTGAACATGTTGTGTTCAAGGGTGATTAACGGCCCATGGGGCCAGATGTCGCTGTATACCTTGAAGACAAGCTAGCCAAGCATCTCTTAGCTGGATCTCCGCCCCCCCAACTGTCAAGGCGTCATAATCGAAACTTAATAAGAGGACCCTGATGCAATTACCATTAATTAACCCTCCATTATAGTCACTATTAAAAGGCGGGGGGTCCACCTAAAGCATCTCTAGTAATTAAACACCCTTTAGATTTTAGGGTTCAGTGAGTTTCTCTAAAGACTTGCTTCTGCTTCGCAAGGAATGAAGGATGGCATCCGTAGTCCACATACACTCCCTCAAGATATGAGCTGTAGTCTAAACTCCTAGTCTACCCTTTAATATCCCCTATAGTATATAGTCCCCTATATATGTCCCCTATATAACTCCCCTTTAAGGAGCTTAGACTACAGCTCATATGATAATATCCCTAAAAGTCCAAGTACTCCAATAATAAGGCTTTAGGGTACCTAAGACCCTTATATTTGGGTACTTGGACCCTTAGGGTATGAAGTATACCCTTTAATATCCCCTATAGTAGTCCCCTATATAATTCCCTATCTAACTCCCCTTTAAGGAGTTTAGACTACAGCCCTAAACCCTAAACCCCACTTAGGGTATGATAATTTCCATTTGCTTTTCCATTCTTTCATTCTCTGCCAGCCAGAGGCCAGAGGCGGGAAGAGGGTGCCTTGACGGGACGGGGAATGTGCCGTAAACCCTAAAACACGTTTTAGGATTTAGGGTTTAGGGTTGAGGGTTTAGGGTAATGAGAAGGAGATTCTAGCAGTCCTTCTTGAGGACTCCAGGATTTGAGGTTTAGAGATGATATAGCCCCGCCTGCCCATGTGGTAGCGTGTCAACATTGCTCCCTTTTTGGGTCCCCATTACAATGCGGCCACAACTATTATAGGGTACCCCGGAACTACTTTAAATCCTAAACCCTAAATCCTAAACCCTAAACCCTTAACCCTAAATCCTTGACCCTAAATCCTAAACCCTTCTACAACAGCGAAATGTAAACCACCCAGAAAGTGATTGGATGTATCCCGCCATCTCGCCCACATGCCTTCGGTGCTTCTTGTGGGTGCGCTTCACGGAAGTTTGAGTGAAGCTGGCCTGCAGCGCCGAGCGGATTAGGGTGTAGGGTTTAGGGTTCATTTCTGGGAAAGTGTGTTGGATGTATTTGTGGGTTAGGTTGGGGGGGAGCAGGGCAAAGCAAGTTCAATCTATTCAGGTTTAGGTAGGTCTCACAGGAAGAAAATGAAGAATACGGTAAAATACACTTATTCGTTCCAGTGTTTGTTTCTGTCAATGATGGACAAAGGGACAACCGCAAGGCTTAACGCTCTCTAGATCTGGGGGCATGATGAGGAAGAAGAGTCTTTCCCAGCAAGCCACCATTCCTAGAGACAGCTGCATGGCTAGTAAAGAATGTCTTTCTCGGGTCTGAGTTTCCTGAAACATTTCATGATCACCGACTGTTCCAGGAACGAGTCGGGAAAGAGAGGGCTTGACTCGGGAATAGAATCTTGAGTCGGGTGGAAAGGTATGCTGGGTGTTTGGTGACATACGGGGCTTCTCAAAATGGGGGCCTCAGGGATTGTAAGGAAATGTGGGATTAAAACGGGATGAAATCAAGGATTCCTCAGGAATCATTGTGCAAAAGCCCAATGAGTCTCTCCTTGTCATGCTTGCAGTTTGCTTTGAAGGGAAAAGGGGCGGGGGTTTTCTTCGTCATTGTTATTGCCCTCCCCTAGCAACAACCACCGCATCCACAAAATAACGAATACCGCAAGATAGTACCATTCCGTAATCTGGGGAATAATCTGATAAGGCGGGATATGAGGGGTTATGATAAGGCAGAGGATTTCATGTCTTCGACTTCCACTTGAAAGGGTAGGCGTCCCCATTGGACTTTAGCTGTGCAATGCATTCCTTGGATGGAAAAAACAGGGTGCGGGGGGGGCTTGCAAAAAGACGCGTTGCTGGAGTTCAATTCGTCTTCGGGGTAAATTGTACAGCAACAAGTTGGTGGTTTACCACACACCTCTCTCGGGTCTCCATTTGTGATCGTGTTCCTTACTTGGGGGTCTATGGCCTGAGCTTAATTACTAGGTTCCCCAGTAACCCATTCATGATAAGGGTACCCCTTTCCTACTGTTCAGCTTTAATAAGGAGACCCACAAGAAAAAAGGGCAAAAGGGTACTACTGGGGTACCTAGATTAAGGTCTTGGGAACTTGTACCGCCTTAAGGTCTTGGGAGGCCGCTACCCGCGTCGAACTTGTTCGGAAACAGCCGGCTGCTGTACAAGTGGAGTCTCCCATGCCTCTGTGGCCATTTCTGGAAGCAGCCCCAATACCCTCCCCTTCAAGATTCCCCCACCGGTAGCCGTCATAAGCTTTCTCTACGCTGACTTATGATGGAAGCTCGGGTGGGGGCAGTATTTGCTGGTAATTACTCGATGAGTCCCATTCTGCCGATGTAGTGTGATCATAAGAAGCTTATAATTTCGTAGCCAACCCTCAAACCCAAAGGGTCCAAAAGGCTACTCTAGGGCCCAGGTATATCCTAGGCTACCTACATGGAAGTCTTGGGAAACAATCCTTTACGGTGCCTCGTCACCGGCACCAGCGCCCAGAATGAGAAGGAGCGGCAGAAGGGCCTTGAACCTGGAGAGAAGGCTTTAGGACTTTAGGACTTATCAGGGCTATCTTGGGGTTATATGTGGATAATGGAAAAGAAAAAGGAAACTACTATAACGGGTTATATAGGACTTTAGGACTGTAGGGTCTGAGGGCTCTAGGCTTTCTAGGGTTTGAGGAATAAAGTGGTCGGGGTTCAAGGGTTCTAGGGTTTAGGGTCTGAAGTTTTGAGGTTTTATGGGTTGGGGCTTTTAGGCCTTTTAATTTAAACTGAAGGTCTTTAGGGACAAAGGCTTTTTGGGGGCGTATGGTGGGTTCAACGTATCTGAACTTACCCCCGAAACTCCTGCACCCTACACTCCTAAACCTATATGATGTCTGAACCAAAACCCTGAACCCCTTAGCCCCAAACTCTCAAAACTCTACAACCTAAGCCCAAAGCATTTCAGGGCTTTGCTCTTTATATTGCAACCGTTCGGAGCCCTTAGCTGGACTCTGGCTGACTCCATCAATCTATGACCTCTTAGGTTCAGGGTTTAGGTTTTACCTTAAACCATAAACCCTAGTAAAACATTCATGACTGCGACCTACCAACCCGAGACCAAACCCTCCATACGTAAACATGGCATCACGAAAGGAACCCTCCAAACAGTCCGATTGAACCGGGCAGCTGTTCAGGGTTTATGGCCTAAGTAATTAGAATATGGTTTCGGGGCATACTCTACCATGGTTGTGTAAGGGTTCCTAAACCCCAGGCTTCTACAGTACACTTTTCTGCACACTACTGCGCTGACGGCCAAACCCTAAAAAAGCACCAGCATGGAGTTTCTCCCGCAGATTATGGGATTCCTAGAAAGGAACCCCATAATCCTTTTAGAATTCCCGTGTATCCTTTGGTTCTTACAGGCGCCCTAAACCCTGGAGCCCAAACCCTAAACTCATTTTTGACTAACTCCAGTGTAGGCTTCCATGCTTGCTGGGCTGTGGAGACGGAGGGGCTGCAACTCACATCCAAGTGTTTAGGGTGTAGGGTTTAGGGGCACGAAAGAATGGAAAAGAAGAGGGACACACTGTATATGGCTTAAGGGGTTCAGAGTATGAAGTGGACAAGAATATGAAAAAGACAGTTTATACAGGGGCTGGGAGCTTGTTCATTGTAGAAATCTGAGTGAATAGAAAGAGTCTCCCTTCTAGTCCTCATATGTGGAATATCTGACCTCCACACCTTGACCTTTGTTAAAGAGACCCTTGGTATGGTGTAGCAGAGTTTAGTACATTAAGCCCTGTTCTCATCGCGCCCATACATTCGATGCTATACCAACCACTATGTAAGTAAAACCAGTTGCCGTTTCATGTTGTGTCTTTCCCATTTCATTCTTCATTTTCTAGTTGAAGCGCCATACGCCCCACCAAGTTCTGCTCCAAGGCAACCTGAATCATTAGAATATTGCTTCAGCACAATTTGCTATAGCTATATGGGGCAGGCCCATTGGTAGTTCTTGAGGCTTCAATATTGCAATGCCTCAAAGCCCAAAACCTTGAATCCTACGGTCAATACTAAAAATCCTGCATGACCTTAGTATACTACAGTACCATTATTCTCAAAGTTTAGGGTACTTCGGGTCATGCAGGATTTAATCCCTAAACCCTAAACCCTAAATCCCTAAACCCTAAAACCCTAAACCCTAAAACCCTAAATCCCTAAACCCTAAATCCCTAAATGCCTAAACCCTAAATCCCAAAATCCCTAAACCCTACAACCCTAAACCCTGTGTCAGTCTGGAACCCTCAAGGCCCTGGCTGCATGGCCTCTACCTCGGCTAGATTTCCGGGTTTCGGAGTTTAAGGTTCATGGCTTTAGGGTTTAGGGTTTAGGGTTTAGGATTTACCTGAACTCCTTTAAAGTAAGTACATTAATAACCCAAAACCATTAACATAGTACAAAATGCCATTATTCTACATACTGTTGGGGTGCAGGTAGGGTTCATAGCTTAAGTGTTTCGGCGCTAAAGTTTCAGGGTGTAGGGTTCATGGGTTTAAGAGTTACAGTTCAGGCACTTAGGATCCTAGGATTGATTTCGAGGGGTCCTTGGGGATATGTCGTGTCTGGGGGTTGAGAATGTACTTACTGTGGTCAGGGCTTATATAGGGATTACATTCCCCTGTTCCCTACAAAGACCAGCAAATCTTTGGGCCCCAGCTGTTCCATAACGTATGTCTCGAGATTCACGCCTTTTCTGCCTTCACTTCTTCCATGCCAGACAGGCTTTACCAATTACAGGAGCCTGCGCTGAAACTTTCCGAATGCGGTTGTTCAAGACAGGACGCAGCCAGACAGTTTATGATTTAGGTTGGGATATGCTAGTCTCCCTAAATAGGGGACCCCAACATAGACCGAAAAAATACCACGATCCTTACTATAGGAACCCCCAAAAGGGTAGCCCTTATCTTGGGAAACCCTCATATTGGTGGTTGTCAAAATTATGGTCCCGCTTTGGATCCTTCTTATAATACGGCACCTAATATTAAATTTAGTGTACCCAAAAAGGGACCATAATTCTGACAACCACCCTATTATATGATATAGTTGTTTCCATTTTCTTTTCCATTATCCCAATATTACCCCAATATTACCCCAACATAAACCCAATATAACCCCTATGGGGACTCTCAGAAGTTGGCAACCGCACATAATCTATTCAACGAAGCACTGCAGCAGGCTGTGCAGAAAGAAACTATCTGCCAAGTGCCAAAACAAAAGCAGGGACCCCCAACACATTTGTGTTGCAAGATGCCGTCCTATGTACATCACAAAAAACTTTTCCTTGAACAACACGATCCTGCAGTTTTATATAAATGCTACAGCAACAAGCGGAATATGTTCTTGCTTTGTGTTGGGGGCGACGGCTATAGTATCCCCAGTTTCTGGAGTCCCAAGGCACGTTGAATATGCGGGGTCGGCGAAGGAGATGAAAAGGTCAAGACCTACGCCTCTGCTCTGTACAGAGGTGCTGTGAGTCAGAGCAGCTGCGGTACCACGTGGAAAGCTGCTTATCGCGAAGAACGGGGCATCAACCTACCCATACCAACACCAACGCCACGGCCACCACTGCCATCGCCACCGCCACCGCCAGCGTTTTTACGGCGGCGGCACCAAGTAATTATGCAACTGCTACTTTAAACAACAACGCTATACGTAGTACCTACTTTCGGCGGAGCCCTCAAGTTTAGGGTGGGTGTGGGTCTCAGCTCACTCTGCCCCATCAACTTTACGACTGAGGGTTTAGGGTCTAAGGGGGTTTAGGCTTTAGCGTGTTCGGCCGTTTTGTGGGCTTGCTACTTGGATCTCCTCGCCCAATACGGCTAAGGGTTAGGGTTCAGCGTATTGCGATGCCTTGTGTTACTACTGAATGGCTCCCTCTCAGATTGTATAGTGGCACTACGCCCCTGAACCTTACACTAAACCCTAATTCAATATTTGGGGCACGAATCGGTTAGTGTGAAGGGACTGTCAGTGGTGCTTCTGAGGTCATAGGATCTCTGTTTTAGGTTTTAGGGCCTTATTGGGTTATTGCTTGGAGCCTACAACCTCCAGAACCTCAAACCCAAAACTCTAAATCTTTCTCACACAGATTTGCTCCCAACTGCTGAGCGTGACAGGCTGCGGCTACTATACAGTTTGGAGCTGAGGTTTCGGGGGTTGTTCCAAGTTTGGGGCGCAACCTTACGCTCCCCTTTGAAAAGGGTTACAGGGGATACATAGGATCTAGGAGTTTGGGGTTTAGGGTGTGGGGATTTCTCACAAAATCAGGTTAGCTCAGGGACCCTACAATATATAGAGATGAAAGGGAACTTGTGTTTGGGTATGAGTTGTAAGTGAACCCTGAACCCTAAACCCTAAACCGTGTCTTCGGGTCTAGGGTTTAGGGCCTCGAGGTCCCTACTAGGGTTCTGCAGGTGAAGTTCTGAGAAGCTCGCGCGTTGACTTGCCCATTTGGTCTTCTCCGCACAACGCCAAGCCGGGATGTGAGGTTTGTTGGAGGAAATCCTGAAGAGCCAATTCTGAACCTAAGACTTGCTGTGTCGAAAAGAGTCCCCGTTCACATGATACAAGCGCACAACATGAGCTCTAGTCCAAACTCCTAGTATCCCCCTTTGTAGCCCGTATAATACTCCCGTACATATTCTCCTATATAACCCCCTTCGAGGAGTTTAGACTATAGCTCACGGGCTCACTCCAGTACATGAGCCTGCTTTTTTGGTCGGGCAAACATCAGCTCTTGCGGAAGCTCACCCCAAGAAACCCGTGGAACTCGCGGGGTTCAGGGTGTCAGCCTCAAATAAGAAGAAATGTCAGGAGCAGAGTGCCCAAGAACGAGGCTAGCTGGATATGGGCTAAAGTCTAAACTCCTAGTAACCTCCATGACATTCCCCTATATAATCCCCCCCTATAACCCCCTTGAAGGAGTTCCTAAAACCCTAAATAATATAGTAGTTGGTCAACTCTTCTTTTCCATTATCCCAATATAAACCCAGTGTAGTATAGAAGTCATATATCTCCAATACAATCCCTAACCCCCTATGCTCATATGGGCACTGTGCATGGTTGGAACGAAAAGGGGAACAAAACGTGGGCGCTGGCAGCAAGGCGTTAGGCCAAGAGGAAAACAAGCAGCTACTGTAGCTCCTCCTCATTGGTTTAGGGTTTAGGGTTTTGCTACTACAGGGGCCAAAACAATTAGCACTATGAATTTGAGGTCCATTTGAGGTACCATAAACCATGATTATACAAGGAATATGGAACCATGATAGTGGTAATTATTTAGGCCCCTATATTACGGTAGCCTTTCCTCATTCATCGTAGAGCGCGGGACACTGAAGCCTCCTCGCACAAGGTGGCAATAAGCAATCTCCTAAAGAGGGTATGGATGCGTTCTAAGGCTCGGGGCTCAAACGTCAACATCGCGGATCTTGCGGTACAACTTAGGAGGAGCCCGCACCCTATTGATAGTGGTATACTATAGGAATATAAGAGGATCCTAATATCCTATTTTCCCTTAGACTCACTATTACGGGTGAGGGGTCCACCCAAATTATAAACTCCTTAGCTTCTCTCAGAAGAGAAGGTTTGCAACCCCAACCCCAAGAAGAGGACCACAAAGCTATGACACAAGTACATTATAGGGCCTTAACCCAGTGGCATGGGATTACCCAAAGCCTCTGAGTATTCACGCGTATGTGCAGACAACAACGCTGTTCACTTGGGAGTTCAGAGCACCAAAAATAGATTTCGTAGGAGGTTTGGATATTACGGCTTGTAGCCTAAGCTATGAGTAATGCATGCTCCGGGGTCTTGGGAAAAATACTGTTCCCCAAATGGGTCACATGTAAATAGGGACCTGCATTACAATGGAGGCCCTACTACACAAACCCATCTTACAATGAAACTAAGGCAATCCCCATACCTAGACCCTCCTCCTACCCTCTATTAGGGCCTAAGTACCCATTATTAGGGACCATATATCCCCCATTCCAGGGTACAAGGAGGGTCCTGGTACTTCATTACAGTCTTTGCAGTAACTGGACATCTCCACAGGCCTTTGAGGCCTCCTTCAAGCAAGATCTCTGTTTTTGATACCCTAAACCCCAAACTGGGTTGCTGTTAAGGAACTTAAATCAAGTTACCATAATGGGTATATATAGTAAATAATGGGATTTCCCCAATATAGTAACTTGATTTAAGTTCCTTAACAGCAACCCCAAACCTAAGGGCCAAGTGTTCAGGTAAACCCGAAGCCCTAATTGTGGGCACAATCTAAGGAAACTCGGAACATTGCCAGGCCACATTGTGTAGTCTCTTCTGCTTACCGCTTTACATAGCACGCGTGTTTCGTATCATACCCGTCTAGTTGCCGAAATTTCGGCGCCTGGCCGGCAGACATTCAAGCGCGCCCCAAGCACACCTAATGTTACAGGGGGTTTAGGGTTTAGGAATAGGATATGGAGGAATGCATCTGCTGGTACCAAAATTCCTGCATGACCTTAGTATACTATAGTACCAATTTTCCCAACGGTTAGGGCGCTTTGCGTCATGCAGGATCTTTAGTATCCACCGTATTTGTTGTAGGGACACACGGGTAGTGATTGGAATCCGCATAACACCGTTCGTGTGCAGGAAAGGTACGTACTGGTTATGTGCATAAATAACTGGTAATGTCCCAAAACCCCAAGCTGCCAAAACATACATAGGGGCTTCAGGAGTACCCTGTACCCTGACTCCCCAAACACACGACGCAACTCCAGAAGGCTCTAAAAGTTCCCCCCTATGAGCCTAAATCTGAAACCCTAATCTAGAAATCTCCCGAAATCTCCCGCACACTGAACCCAAAACCCTAAACCCTGAGAACAAAAACATCTGAGAAGTTTGAATATGTGAGGTCCAGCCGTTTTGGAAATCTCGGAAAACCATGATTAAACAATGTTACGGTTGAGAGTCGCTGTCCCCTATATATGGAACCCCATCCATTTGAGCTGTTTCTTCGGTGGTTGAAACGCGTAAGGGCATGCTTGTTCTTTATGAGCTGTTTCTTCGGTGGTTGAAACGCGTAAGGTCATGCTTGTTCTTTATGCCCAAAAGGACAACTCCATTTTACTCGAGCAGCGCGGACAAAATTATGCCTTGATCTTCTGGGGAAACACATAAGCCCTAGACCCTAAACCCTACACCCTAGACCCTAAAGCATAAGCCCTGCGTGGGGGCAGGCAGAACCCATGTCTCAGTTCTGAATGAACGAGTCCGGGAATAATAATGGAATTATTAAGCCCTTCAAAAGAGGTATATTGGCGAGAGATGTGTATATGCGTGGGCTTATGTTTTAGGATTTTGGGGTTACCTACAGTGCCAAACCCTCAACCCATACTAGATCTCCTTGTTATCTTCGCCGTCCTTTCTGAAGGTGGCACATCTGCTTGCACCTGTGCGAGGCTGTATTGCAGGGGGGGGTTCTGAAAGGGATCTACTGAGCTGCAGACGATTACGGGCCTCCTTGGGAAATATATTCACCAAAAACTATCTAAGGATTCATCTCCCTTAGTAACCCACTTGCAAAGTTCCCCTAACTCTCCAAGTACCCTTTGCAAGCCACGAGAACTGCTAATGCGCCCTTTGCCAAGGCATGCGCCACCGCGGCACTGTGCATGCTAGATATATGGTTTGGTGGGGGGGTCAACAGACAAAGGGGCTGCAATGTAGAGCAGTTTCCCAAAATAGGGGGACCCCAATATAGACCCCAAAATACTAGAATCTGTAATATAGGGACCCCCAAGGATACCCACAATTTTGGGAACTACCTATATCTATTGCAACCCGTATTCTTAGGACTTCCAACAAGGATGCCGTCCGTAATTTCGGAAGCCCCCTTGCAGGCTTTCAAATTAACGACAAATCAATACGCCAAGTATAGTCATTCGAAGCCCGGAGCCTGCAATTTTTGGATCCGCAAAATTGAAATCCCTGCTCAGCATCCTGTAACGCGAGGGAGTAAGGAAGAGACTCACACTTCCCACATTGGCTGTAAGAAAGGAACGTAATAAGGAATAGGGTGTATATAGGGTCATACCACCGAAAGCCCCAAACCTTACAGCCTGAATAACACAGTGCATTCCATCTTCTTGTCCTGTACAAGTTCCGCATGAGGTGATGTGTGTTGCAGCTGGCCTTCATCATCACTTTGCAAGGATTTCAGCGGCATGTCGACCTGCTGCCGCAGGTGTTTGCGAGGTGACTGCAGAGACGGATTACGGTATAAAAGTCACACTCAATCTCAGGATGGCACATGACTTTCCAAGACAGATAATGCTAACATGTCTCGCACGTCTGCCTAATGTACTAGTCAGCACGGCAAGATGAGTAACTATGCAAGTGTACGGTTGGTTCGTTGATACGCGAAGACACCCTGCAGAGCACTTCTTTTCTGAAGCACCCTCTCTTGCTCCGCGCTTGATGCTGTTCACGAATTCAATATACCCTCCCGCAAGCTAGACGGAAACTCCGCTTGGACACCTTTGAAGGACAGCCGACAGCCGTCTTCCCAGGGCTGTTCTTCAGCCTTTACGTTTGCCGGAGGGTACATCATGTAAAAGCTGTTGGCTACTCAACATAATTACTGGTGTTTAACCGGAAGTGGGGGAGTGGATCCTTGTAGGTTTAGGGTTTAAGGTTCTACATTTCTACATTTCCTCCCCCACGCACCAGTAAGTATTGCCGCATTCAGTCCCTGGTCAGAAGCCAAATCTCCGCCGCTCGGTCTTCATCCAAAAAGATAATCTTGGGGTATGGGCACTGTCAAACTTCAGGACGCCCGGACATGAGTAGAGGTTTATTAGAGGTTGGACCAAGTGAGGCTAGATTCCTCTTTTCACATACTACACTCAAACGAGGATTTAAGTGTAACTGACGTGATCTAGGGGACATAGGATCCCTTCAAAGAGCACGAGTCATATGAGAGTTCTGGCAACAAGTTCGCTGACTGAGGAGCCGGTCTGTACTCCTCTCTGCATGGAAGGGTTGTCAGGTTCTTGTGGGGATTATAGGGTTTTGGTCGGCGAAACTAAGTTAGGGATCAGGCTTTGCGCTGTAGAGTTCAGGGATTGGATCAGGGTTTGCAGATAAGAGCTTGGGGTATGAGGATTGGTGTTTATAGAGTTTAGGATCAGTTGTCAAAAGTCATAGCCCCTTGCTGGGTGTCCTGGTTTCAATAAGAAGAACACACACACTAATGTTTTGGTTACCCCCAAGAAGGGACCAGATCTTTGACAACCGACCATCTTCATGAATCCTGTCGAATTGCTCCCTCTGACGACAGCATCGAAGCTCATCAAAATTCGGCCTCCAACCGCGAGCGCGCAATCGAAACAAGTTGGAGATTGGGGCTTTGGTAACCCAGTGCAGCTTTCCCACTGGCAACTGCAACAAAGTGGACCTCATGACCTCATGCTGTGAGCCCGGGTTGCACTAAGAGACGATGTCGACCTTCTTGGAGGGTCAGGGAGACTTAATAGGTAGGTTAATAATAGGAATCATTGGGCTTACTATGTGAGCTACAGTCTAAGTACCCATATAACACTCCACTATAGAATCCAGAATCCCCTATATATCCCCCTTGGAGGAGTTTAGACTATAGCTCATATAGGCTATAGGGGTCATAAGTATACTTAGTAAGCGCCCGTGACCAAGTAAACCCCGCATTCCTTGGAATTCGGGTAGAAATCCTTGTTTCAGCTGGTTCCCACGTCTAGAACTCAACAACATGTTAGGGGTTTAGGCTTAGCGTTTAGGGGTTTCAGGGTTTAGGGTTTAGGGGTTTAGAGCTTAGGGGTTCAGGGTTTAGGGGTAGCTTCTGGTAAACATGCCAGCCTTAGTGTCACAAATACGAACGCTGCACGGCTCGCACGAGGTCCACTATACCAAGGAGATAGACTGATAAACTTTTCGGTGATCCTCCCAGCCAAAACAAATGGCTGCTTCCATGAACAGTGGGCACTCCCTGCATTTTCCGGCAATCCCCAGATGGTGACCACAAAGGATTATGGCAATCATATTTGGATCCCTACGTTTAAGTCATACCACGGACATTCGGCGGGAGGATTTGTAAATATATATATTCCATTACTGGCCCACAGATTGGGCATCGGCAATGTATTAAACAAATCTGGTAGCAGGCGGATAGGCGGATCTTTTTTCCAAGCAGGTTGCCCGACCGGCAGATGAATCTGGCTAAGCAATGGCACTGATAAAGTCTTTTGGGTCTCGTTCAAAAGCAGCTTATTGCTCTGGCTCTGTGTCGGGCAAACTTCTCAGAAATCACGCTTGGGCCGCGGCAGCAAGCAGCCAACATAGAAAAGCTTGACGTTTTCCAATAACTACGATAGCAGTAGCGACCCTAAACCGAAACTGAAGCCGCAACCTGAAACCTTGAAACTTTCACGCCTGCTTCAACGCTTTAAAGCAGTGGGTCAATGATTCTCGGAGGCAACGGCAGCTCTCCAAACCAGCCTCCTCTGTGCGGTGCAGATCTTGCAACAGTCACTGGAGCTGGTAATCAATTGAGCTGCGTGAGTAAGGTGAGCCATATTCTTACGTACGTTAGGCAAACTCGCTCACTGCTCTGGATACGAAACGTTGCCTACCGTACTTACCAGCCCAGTCGTGCAGAACACGTCTTATTGCCGGGATTTGGGCTTCCAGATTTAAGCCACAAATCGTCATGAGAAAACTCGCAGGACCCTTCTGGCAATGCTCTTGCCTTACGGCTGCCCTAATACTCATTCATTCATTGCGCAACTGGCCCAAAAAACTCACCGCATACAGTATACAGTCCAGCATGTGCGCCCAACAGCGTCACATCACAGACTTCATTGGCAACATGCTTAGCATTGGTTACCCTAAACCGTACTCCTAAAGCCCAAGCCGTAAATCCTCAACTTTGGACCCTGACTACTAAACCCAGAGTCCTGAATCCTAAACCCTAAATCCTGTCTGGATGTTCACTCCTGGACATGCAACAAACTTCACGAAAGCTACTGGGTCTGCGTTTGCGCTCAGCACCTTTACATTCGAGCGCGCTTAAATACATCTTGGATGGCACATGTTTCGTGCAGGATAGACAAGTGGATGTCGTGAGGAGACCATTGTAGCTGCGAGATATCGTCAGCGCTGGAGAGCAACCCCTCATCCAACAATGAGGAGCTTGCCAAGAGCTGCAACCAAGCTCCGGCGACTCTTGCGCACGGTCATCTCAGACATGTCTTTCGCCTAAGCTCGCCCGGTCTTGGCATTCTCCTTTATAGCCTGCGCGGCATGCGGGTACTTCTTGCTGATGCCCTGGACAAGATTCTCATAGAGTTGGCTGGATTTCGCGTGGATCCTGGCCAGCGCCACTGGTATCCTTACTGGTGCTTACGGCGTGGGGCGGTGGATCTCTTTGATGCTCCACACGCTTCTTATCATTATTATGGGGATTCCAGAAAAATGTTTCTGGAAGCCCTGAGCCCCGTGATCCCTCACCATATGAAACCTCTGACCTCCTGCCAAGATGCCCATACCAACCCTAAACCCTAAACCCTAAACCAACCCTAAACCCCAAACCCTAAACCCTAGTCCACAAATCGTGTTGCAACCAGTATCTGGGCGTGGCCTTGTGGGCTGAGCTCTTGCCAGCGTGCAGCCAGCTCCTTTCAGGAAGCCCCAATAGCCTACAATGGGGGTAAGGGTTTAGGGTTTATGTCGATTGTACACTTGGAGGTTCAGGGTAAAAGGCAGTTATAACCCAATGTCAACTGGTACATATAACTGAATGATAACCATGTTCTGGGACCTAGGGGGCTTATAACCTGTTTAAAGACTTATATAGTTGCATTATGACTTCCTTAAACCTCCAAGAAAGGTCCCTGGAAAGGAATTTGTAAGAATTGTATGGGATATGTGAGCTATAGTTGGAATTCCGAGGATCCCCCCTAAGGACCCTATAATAGTCTCCTATATAATCCCCTATATGTGGGTTGTTCAATGTTCCTTTTCCCACAAATGGGTCTTGCGTACCCTCTCGCGGCCCTTTTCGCGAACAGTATAAAACTCAAAATTAGCCGAGTGAATCCCAACAACATACCTACGTTTCCCTAACCGTAAGAGAACCCTAAACGCATTGCGAGGGATAAGCTGGAAGACAGCTAAACTCAGCTAAACCTTTCGCGAACCCTTTCGAATACCTTTCGCACTCCTTTCTCACACTCCATTTGTTGAATGTTCAACAGCCCATGAATTGCGGCGCATATGAAATTCTAGAAAAGGGTGTCTTGAAATCCCCTACATAACCCTATTTAAGGAGTTTACACTACAGCTCATGGGGGGTTCTGTTGGGCATGTATAGAGACATAAAGGGAGTAACATCCCGCAGCTAACATGGAACCTCAAATAGGAGCCCTGCAAACGCCAGAGTCTAGGGGTTAGGGTTAGGGTACACCCTAATCCTAAACCCTAAATCCTAAACCTGAACCCCTAAACCCTAAATCCTAAGCCTCATACATCTTAAAAGGATCCTAGGACCTCCCCACAACAAGACCTATACCTGTGGGGAATGGGTTCCCAAATGGTCCCTACTCGACATGCTCTCTTATGAGAGGCCCGATGACCGATTCCTTCATTCCCTGCTATACGCCACCCTACACCACAAGCCCTAAACGCTAAACCCTAAACCCTTGCCTTGCCATTCCTTACCGGCAGAACCCATAATCCCTAAGACTGCCGGCGTTCCACTTCACTGTCAATGTCGTTTGCCATTTTAGGGTTTAGGTTTAGGGGATTCTCCATTAACCCTAAACTCTCATTACCTAGACACTACCTGATGTAGATTGTCAACTTGCTTCTTCATTGCTTCCCATGTCATTTGCCATTGTTCTTTCCTTCTAGGTCTCCGGCAAGACCTGGGCAAGACCTGTGACTATTACAAGCGCATGTAGGGCTTAGGGTATGAATCGCTTCCCCCTAAAATTTAATCCCCCTGATAGTAGATAAGAAAATTGGAGGCCTACAAATCCGGAAAAGCACTGCCAAAAGGGCAAGACTACTTGAAAACGGGCCACCTCATATTGTTTTAGTGGTGTTCTGGAATTGTTTATTAATTATTCAAATGGTTATACGTCGTTTATATTTGTCAATGAGTGTAATCTACTACAGTAATTGATTGAATTCATTAATTGTTGATTTACGATTGGATTTGAGCGGATTTTTCAGGCAGCCCAGTCCATTTTTTGAATAAATAGCCCACCCTCCGAATGTTAAACAATTTTTCGGGCCGCAGACTATCTAATATAACTGGGGGGGGGCGAGAGAGAGATGTCGTTTAATATTATGGGGGGGAGGGATTAGATGTGCTAATTACACAGAGCAACTCCCTCACTCCCATGTAAGCACGAGCAAGCCCAGAACACAAAACCTATGCTGTTCCTCGACTTTCTTTCCACTCCCCGACTTTCGCGTCAGCACCAGTAAGGTGAGCAAACCTCCTTTTGAGGGAATTCCCAGGTGGGACTCACCCTAAATCCCAAAACCTTAGCCCTTCTTAGACAAGGCTTCTATGCGCAGGCTAACGGGCACATAAGGGCCGTGAAAGGAATATATGCGGGAATTAGCCCACCTGAATTTTCCTTAGCTTGGAAACTCGAAACCTTACATATCCCAACCCTATCAAACCCTGTATATCACCCTAGCCCCTACCCTAAACCCTAAACCCCAAATCCTAAACCCTTCACAGGCACTCCTGGAAACACCTGCTGCAGAGCCATATCTGGGGAAAACCATACTGCCAGGACAAAGCGCTGGTGGACATTAAGGCGGAACTGAGGACCTGAAGACTTCTCACACGCAGTTTAGGGTTTATGGGGTTTATGGTTTTACAAGTTGATAGGGTTTAGGGATTATGGGGTTTATAGTGTGTAGAGTTTAGTAGGGTTACTAGGGTTTGGGGTTTATAGGGTTTAGGGTTTACAGGGTTTAGGGTTTACAGGGTTTAGGGTTTATAGTGTATAGGGGTTATAGGGTCTAGGGCTTTAGGGTTTTGAAGGTTTAGGGTGTACAGGGCGTAGGGTTCAGGGTTTATAGGGTTTAGGCTTTAGAATTTATAGAATTTAGGTTGTACAGGGTTTAGGGCTTATACGGTTGAGGGCGTATAGGGTTTATAGCGTTTACGGTTTATAGGGGTTAGGGTGTATAGGGTTTATAGGGCTTAGGGTTTATAGTGTATAGGGTTCAGGGTTTACAGGGTTTAGGGTTTACAGGGTTTAGGGTTTTGTAGTGTTTATAGGGTTTAGGGCTTATAGGGTTTAGAGTTTGCAGCGTTTCTGGTTTGTAGGGTTTAGGGTTTATTGGGTTTGGGGTCTAGGGTTGAAAGGGTGCATAGCGGTTAGGGTTAGGGTCTGGGGTTTAGGGTCTAGTGCTTTGGATACTGTAGTGTAGGGTTACGATTCCACGGGACCGTAGTGATGCAGAGCGAGCGCGAAAGTTCCTGTCACAAAGATTCCTTGGGGCCCATTACCCTAAATCTTAAACCCTAAAGCCTAAACCCTAACCCTAAACCCTAAACCCTAAAGCCCTAAAACCTTGGAGAGACTCCCGCCTGCACCGTGAGGTCACCGTGGGGCTTGCTCATGAAGACCTGCATGAAGAAGTATGGGTCTAGGGGTTTAGGGTTCAGGGGTTAAAGTGTCAAAAAGGGGTTGGGGGGAAGATCTGCGGGCTCCCTTTTCCGGTGTCCACATAGTGAGAATTATAGTGCTGGGAAGGGAGGAAGCTACCATATAGGATTTACGGTTTAGGGATGAGGGCTTCGTGCTTCAGGGGCTTAGGAGTCTGAGACTCTGTGGGTCCGTCTTCATGGTCTCCCTAAACTTCAAGCCCTAAACCCTCAGCCCTAAAGCCTTGAGCACATGTCCAAGTGGAAGCCTGATATAGGACATTACGCCTGGACAAACCTCACCTCAATGTGAACAGAGATGTCCAGAGGCAATAC
>CAJNIZ010021424.1:0-26433 GCA_905231905.1 Symbiodinium pilosum
AAGATAATACGTAATCAAATACGATCAATCTAATAGATTCTGAAAGATTTTGGATCTCCGCCCCGGAATTGCCTTGAGCCGCCGCGCAAATATTCAAAGAAAGAGAAATATCGAAATCTCAGGAGATTTTGGGTCGCGCGATCCCCGCATCCAACCTCGGGGAGGCCATAAATCTCCGAGATAGATACGACCACTCTATAAATTCTAAAAAGATTTTGATTCTCCATCCCGGATCTATATTTTCCGCCGAATAATCACGCAGATAACCAAAGAGAGATAAATCACGCGGAAAAATCGCTCCGGAAGAACGGGCCGCACGAGCAAAATCTTCGAGATTTTTGGTCGTGCCGCCGGCACCAAAAATCTCGGAAATTTTAGAGTCTCTAGCTTTTCCGAAGGACACTAAAATCTCCGAGATTTTAGAGCCCCTAGGGAGTCCGCAGGAGGCGTTTTAGAGAAGAGCCGGAAAAGCTAGGCAACGCACGAACGAAATACCCGCAAATTTTCCGCACCATAATATTGAGGTATTATTCTAATGAATTTTTATGAATTCTATCATTTTAATATCAAATATCAAATATATGAAATTTTATATATAGATTTATATTAGATTCTATCTATATTTATTGAATATAATTGATAATCTCTTATATCTAAATATAAGATTCTCATTTTATAGATATATTTTCAATATCTTATTCCCATTTTCTATCTAAGAAGAAATATATATTCTATATATACGATATCAGAAATCTTTAGATTCTTTGAATTCCAAAATATAATCAATGCCTCTTATCCTTTCATAAAGCTTTTATAAATAGAATTATCATTATCATCGATAATTTATATAAGCCAGATGTTATGAATCTTCAATCTTTCTATAGATCAATATTTCAAGAAATATCAACGAAATTTATAAATTCTAAATATTCTAATTAGAATGGATCCGCTGCTTGCAACAACGGAATATCGTAGTTGGAAGAAACGATAAACGAATTGATGAAGAAGAAAATATATTGAATTCCGAATCCTATATCCTTATAATTTGATATCTTGAATCCTGAGCTAGTATCGATATTTTATACTTGAGGGCTATCAGGCTAGCAATAGAAAGAATTACGTATTTGGGACCATTGCTATATCTATCAAATTATTCTTCCAAGAAATAGGCGCCCATTTCGAATCATTCCTGCAGGCACGGATTTATAGATTGGAATCCAAAGATTTAGGAAGATATCTCAGATTCTGACGATATTTTCGTAGATAAATCTGATACGATTTATTTCTATAGATATAATTTCAATTCCAAATCCGAATCGTGATGCGGTTCTGCTTCCCTAATAGATAGAGCTCGGGATTCTCTTCCCTTGATATCTCATAAAATGCCGTATAGAATTTATCTATCTTCTAGAATAATATCATCAAAACCATCTATAAGAATCTAAGATAATAAATATTATTCTTATTAATCGCAGGTATTTTATCGTTGATAGAAAACGACTCATCTATAAATTCTGAAAGATTTTGGCTCTCCATCTCGGGCCTTTATATTCCGCGAGCTGCTGCGCAAATAACCAAAGAAAGAAATAATTCGAAATCTCGGGAGATTTGAATCCCTGCAGCCCAAAGGCTCCAACCCGATCTTTCTTTTTCATTTATCTCTCTTCGACTAATTATTGCGCGACGCATCAGAAAGATTCATAAATATTCGTAGATAGACCAAATTATAAATTCTAGAAGATTCAGATTCTCCATCCCAGATCTATACGGTCCGCCGCTCAATACGAATATAATTCAAGAGAAATGAAATATGCAGAATATCCTTCTATCTAAGAGATTTTAGAGCCTATAATATTTTAAAAGATTTTAAAATCTCTAATTTTTTATTTCTCCTAAAGCTTGCATAAGAAGCATTTAAGAAATGAATCAAAAAATTTAAGTCGCACATATTCAGAATGACCGCATAAAATTGAGATATAGAATTAGAATCGCAAAAATCTATCAATATAAAAATCTGAATCTAAATAATTCCATTTTCCGAAATATATCATCATAGAATACCAATATTTCTCCAATTCATTCATATAAATATTCATTAATTATTTTCATATATGCGTATTTGCCCGAAAATTCGATTTCTCAAAAATATCCTATAATAGAAATCTGATTTCATTTTCAATGATTCTCAATCTTATTTTGATGGAAATCATATTGTCAAGATTTCAGTCCTTTGTATTATGATGAATAATTATTGGTCAATTAGAATATATATTATTGCCCTCAACTAATTCCATAATTTCGATTTAAGACCTATGATTTCGGACGATATTGGATTCGTGATATTCGTAGGACGAAAATAGCGCACGAAAGAGGGATGGGGGATTGCTGGGAATTATAAGAGTCCTTCCGCGAAGCTTCCGCGAGAATCCGGATTATCAATCAATCTTGTCGTGCATCCTCATAGGGTCGATCGTAAGATTCCCCCTAGCAAATTGCAGCGTTGCGCAACGCGTGAGCTAGAAATATCTGTTACGCAAATATTTGCGCCACTATTGATCATCATTCTGCCAAACTTCTGCTATGCGAGACTTCTGTGACTGCTCTGAGAAGCTACCCGGAGCACCGACGGTTTTTGATGCTGTTCAGATCGATAATATGGTTTCAATTCCTTTACGAGAGGTGAATAATCATTCGAAAGCCATTCCCAATTCCTGAGTCTCAGACATGGGAAATCGTGTCCCTAGGGTTCTTGCGCACGCTCTGATGTACAGGATGTACAGCATGTGAACTCTTCAAGGTTGAAGTTCTACCTGGATAAAACTTGTGCAAAACAAGACGACGAATTCCATGATGCTCTGATTTACCCATTCTGACGCTTCAACGTATGAAGTTCTACATTACCTGCATGAAAGAAGTTGTGCTGAACAACACAACGACTTTGATGTCAAAAGACAGAATCAGAAAGTCTCAATGCTACGACCATCAAGCGACCTGGGGAATGCTGCAGCCAAAGCGTTGTCATCTAGCGAGGCAGTCTGTGCAAGCATTTATCCAAAGTTGGAAACCCCTGATTGGTTCGCGGTGGTAGACTGAAGGCTTCAAAAGCCCCGAACAACTCTCATCACATGCGCAACTTCCCGGCTACCACGCAAGCCAATCGTGCAAACGAGCATGGACTTCAAAATCCATGTCTCGTTGCAAGAGCAGCACTTCCACTAGATGCCTGCAAGCACTACCCACTCAAATAAGGGTTGTCAACAAAGGGTCATCCTTGCAAGGTCCATGCACCTACTTGCAAGGGGTTACAACAAGGCTGTCATGGCTTCTTAAAAGGGCATATAATGTATTACAGTATCGAACTCAAGAGTTCCTCCAAGTAGTCGGATGATCCGACACCTTTCATAATCACATGACCTAGCGTTTTCTCTGGGATTCTGAAAGCTTTGCCGAACTACGTCTCCTGCCTACATTTCGGCACTGCACCCTTCACGTGCAATTCCGGAAAGAAGGACAATATCGTCCCATTACAAGAGGGGAACCTATTCATCACAAAGGGTAGGCCCGGGTAGGCCCGCAATAATGTCTACAGGGACAAGGCTAAGCCTGCAATGCTTTCAAAGCAGGGAGGCAAGTAATCCCTTATCTTCAACCTCTCAATGCTGCGTGTGTAGCATTCATTTTCATGATGCTCTGTGCGCATGCGATGATGCTCCGTGCGCACGCGTGAAAGATTCCAATCTAAGATTAGAGTGAGAGCATGTGAAGAACACGCTTAGACCGTATACCCACAAAGGGCGGCATCTTCTTGTGCAAGCGGTTCTGGATCGCTCTGATCCTGTGCAAAAAACGCCCAACAACTTACCCGGCTTTCGGTGCAAGGCCAGAACCGCACCGTGATAGACACTCCTCTTCGTCTCATGGGCATGCAGTGCACAGACATAACCACACAGGTACATGGCAGAATTTGACTTGAAACAAGCATTTTGTAAATCCGCAAATCTTTTCTCAAGCCGTCCACAAGAAGTGGAACTTTGTCTGTCCACCCTGAACCCTGGACCTCGAATCATGAACCCAAAGCCCTGAACCCTGAACTCATCAAACCACGGCTGTAAGTTTTCTCATCGTTGATCTTTTCTTGGCGACATTCGCTTTCCGATGTCCCTTTGAAATCCTTTGAAGATGCTCCTACCCTCACACAATCACGAGGAACCTAGCTTTAGCAAAACTGGTATGTTGTAGATGCAATGTTGGGACCACGAAAAAATGCAGCTAACTTATGTGCCTAAAAGCAAAGCATTGTACAAGAAAAGGATTGCTCACTTGATGCCTGACTTGGAGACTGAGCCCAAATATCCAACCAACACTGAAGCCTGATCCTATTCACGAGTAACTGACCCCAAAAGTCTCTCCCTGCATCAGACGTTTAAGGAGTTAAAGCTATGGGGAATGGCACCCTACGCAGTAGTGGAGACCCTCCCCATATATGTAGAAGTCATCTTCATCATTTCTCTAATTGGGTGTCTCGATCTGTGGTTCGTGAAGGAAGGATACCATATTCTGTGGGAAAGAAGCAACCCCGGTCTTGAAAGGGGACCATAATGCTTTGCAGAGTAAAGGGCCCTCATGGTGCTTGAAAGTATTCGGTTCGAGGTTGAAGACTTGCAGGTCAATAAATCATGAAGGGTCCGTAAGATGAATGCGATCAGTGGGTTCTTCCTTTGCAAGATTTATCGAAGCCTGCCGGTATGTGTGAGGGTCTGGCAAGGTACTTGTTCCCAAATGTGCTTATATCTCTGCAGTCGTGGGGGTCCGACAGCCTCGCGTCGCGTGTCGTGCCCTCTGCCGTGTCTGGTCTGCACGTCGCGTGCTGGTAGCATGTCTGCATGTTTGTGTCCGGCGCGGATTTGTGGCTCCTATCTGCTTTGGTCTTGTTTTGCGGCGCTTGAGGCTTGTCAGCAGCACCTTAAAGTATTCCTTGCTTTTCGTGGAACATGGATCAAGGTACAAGCATGCCTCACGGCTTCAGGCTGGATACATTATATCCCGAACCCGTACTTGCGCAGATTCCAGTCCTGAGGTTGCAGGTGATCCCAGCTCATGTAGCTTCAAAACTCTTAGGGCTCAAACACACATCCGAGAATGGGGCAAAAAAGGATAAATTTGGGCAACCTCCTAGGAAAACTGTGTAGTCTTGTTCGAAGGGAAAGCCTCTGTCGGCCTTAATGTTTCATGGGGTGACCTGGGCTCCTCACGTGGAAATCGCAGGTCGCAAAAGCCACACGCCATAGAGTGAGAACTCACGACATGAACACCTTGGGGCCCTGAAGAAGATACACGAAGATGAAAACCGGAAAAAAAAGAGGCAGCCTACCTTCCCGCTGAGATCATCTCTTTAGTCTATGGAATATTGAGCAGATTATCAGCCGGTTGCTGGGCACCAAATTAAGAGCCTGCACATCTACAGAGGGGTGTGAAACACGAATTTGCAGGGAAGACGCTCGTGAAGTGCCATCCTGGCACATTACATGCTTGGAGGTTCCACAATGGCAATCCCTGTCTGAAAAGGGCTCCCCAAACTTCGCAAACCCAGATTTAGGGCTTCAAGTTCAGGAGTGCCTTTCATGGCATCCATGTCAAGTACAGAGGCCTCGGATAAGGGAAGGTCAAGATGAGTCTACAATTTCATGCTCAGTCTGAATCGCGGAGGTTTCCCCCAAGTCTCGAGGCCTTTCTGTCATAGGTCATAGGTATTGCAACAACCCAGCCAGGCAGCCCCCCAAAAAATGGACAAGGAGCGTCTGGTCACCTTTCTACTTCTTGGTGGTCTCCTGGTTCTTCAGCTGCACACCTACAGCCCAACCAGAAAACCTCGGCCTCAGACATGAAATCCTTGTGCAACCTAGAGAACCACTTGCTTCGATTAGTTACGCCTCCCCTGCGCTCTTGCTTTAAACGTCCCAGTTCCTGGGCGCAAAAAGGCCACTCCACAAAGCCCATGCCCTCAGCCAGGGGCTACCTTGTTGACTCCTTGGCTCCAAGGTCTGACATTTGCATCATCTCACGAAAATTTAGTGTTGGTTGGAGTTGGAATTATAGGAGACTCTAGGATGTGACCTAGCATTTGTAGCGCTCGAGGGCTCATGGGGAACATTCTCCGCTACATGTTCCATACGCGGCCAAAACATACATGATGATTCAGGTCTTGTTGCATCGAGGGCTGCTTGCTGCTGCGATGCATGCCCGAAAGCACTCACCGCGCAAAATGAGACTGAAAGCAGGTTTTTTTCCAGGACAAGCATGGTGGGGATGTGTTGAAACGGGAGCTGGCAATGATGCGGATGGCAGTGACTGAAGATCTTGTGGCTCCCTATTGCCGGAGTTGGGCTATCAAAAGTCAGGGGCAACTCTAACATGCTTTGGAGTTGACAGTCTCTAAGTCATTGTTTGCCAAGGGATACAAAGGTTCGGTCAATGCCACGAACATGATCTCACTTATGATAGCTGCGACTCCTTCTGGGGAAATCACCGTTCAGGGAAGAGCATGCTGGAGAAGCGATGGATTGAGGGTATCGTGGCCGTCCTGCTGTATAGGTAATGTACAAGGCGCTGATGTCAACAAACACTTGGGATCCGGGTATGTGTTAGGGCATTTGGGGGTGCTGTGCTCTCTGCGCACGCAGAGGCTTCAGCATGACAAGCCGAGAATTGGAAGCCTTTGTTGTCAGCGTTCATTTCTGTATCTTGTTCATATGAAAAACTGCAACCACTCAAACCTTCAGCATCGCAACCTACATGGGAATTCTGTTGGAATGAGCCCCCTTCTCAGCCCAATACGGTGGCTCTGGGTCAAAGCCTTGATCAGCCCCAGTGTGTGTAAACTGCAAAGTTCCCAACAGCTGCATGGAATGACTTCTGTTTAACTAATTAAGTAAATATTTTGCTAACTAGTATTCATGAGACCCCCCCAGGAACACCCTATGCTGAGGCAAGCGCCAAGGCCTCTTTCAGTGATCGCGGCGCATATTGCACACGCGGGTGACTCGGTAGGCAGGCTGCGCTGGTCTGAGGTCAAAATCTTCGGTGGACGCTTTCGGGCTTGGGCTTCTGGCTAGGGATTTGGGGCTGATGCTTTTTGGGCCTAGCATGCTAAACATCACAGTTCCTTCTTTCGGAAAAGCCGGAAGGCCCCTAGTGCGCTACCCACATAAGTGATTCCTGTTGTCCAGTCCCGCGTTCTTCCTTAATCAGTTGTTGACCCGGAAAAGATCTACCCTATCCCTTCTCTGGGTCACTTAATCTACACGGCCACCACAACTTCTACATATTGTAAAGGGCATGGATGACTTCCAATTTTATGCTCCCTTTCTCATCAGATTACGCCTCAGGACTTTCTGCATCTCCTGACAAGCAACTTGCACCTGCATCTCCGGAACCCTCTCCGAATTCAAATCTCAATGCGTACCCGCATGTGGGAATCGTTGCTGATTTGTAAGTGGCTACGCCAAAGCAAGTGGGCATTTCTCAGAAACCAATCTTTCACCATAATATATGGTAGTTTCCCAAAATTAGGGGACCCCAATATAGACCCCGAAAAGGTACCCCTAATTGTAGGAAACCCCATATGCTCCCAAAGCCCCAAATCGCAACCCTGGAAAGGGCCAGCCTACAAATTTGAGGGCACTGCGAGGCTGCAGGGGAAATCCTTCGAGCCGGGTGCCACACACAAACCACCATGCCAAGATCAAAACGTACCATGAATGACTCAAAAGGGTATATTTGTGGGGTTATAATGGGATAATGGAAAAGAAAATGGAAACTACCATAATGGGGTTATATAGGGATTATAACTAGAATTCCTGTAGCAACTATGTGGTGTGAAACTAACTCTTGGGAGTAAGGAAGTCCCAATCCCCGCTGGTACATGCTCGCCGTGAAGCAGAAGCGGAAGCAACTTAGAGGAACAATGGCCAAGCTCCAACCCTGAATTCTTCAATTCTTCGGGGCTCTGAGGAGAAAACTCTTCATCCTCGTGTTCGTCATCCTCGTAGCCTGAGACTTTTCGATCGCAACCACGCGTCTATATATGTGGTCAAAATGAGAGCCAAGGTTAGGTCAAATGTATGCATGGAAGTACCATACCCACATGTTTGGCTGTGCTTGTAGTTCTCAACATTCAGGACCGCATATGTAGCAATGTAGCACGATCACACAAATGATAGCGAGAGGGCCCCCCAGACAAGGAACCAAAACTTCGAGCCACGCTCGTACGTGCGCAACTAGGGTGGGGTCATGCTACAATTACGGGTTCAGTCTGGCAGGCTACATATAACGGCAAGCTCATGCTGAATCTAGTCTTGGGATGTCTTGGGCAGAGCCATCTCGGAACCTTGCGCTTGAGATCTGGGACTCAGAAGTTGCATGCTGGAGAGACCCTCAACCTTCAAACCCATTGCGATAGGCTAGGCGGCTAGTCTATTCTGCAATGGTGAAAAACCCAGCGCTGCCTACCTGTTCGTGAAAGACGTAGAAGATGAACGATTAAGAAAACGGGGTTCGAAGAACGAGTTCTTTCAAGGTCGGGGGCGCAGGATGAAACAGTAGGATTTAGCATTCAGGCCTTCAGGCTCAAAGGGCTCTAATTTCAAGTTGTAAGCTGCGGAGCATGCCGAAGTCTGTAGACACTTCCTCGCCGTCAAAAAGCGGGCTTGCATCAGCAGACTTCACGGCACGTTTCCGACTAAGTTTCCAGACTTCAATGCTCAGAGCCCCTTTTCTACTTTCACGTCCGAAACTAAGTAGCATTACTGTCAATGCTCTGGTCCATTATTAACTGTTTCTAAGGGCCACCCTGCATCTGCGCGGCGTTGCGAACATCAAAGTTCTTGGGTATCCGCTTCCGACATCCGATTTCAACTTGGGGATTGCCCCTCGGGACAGTCAACATAATCAGTAGTACCTGGGCACAACAAAACGTGGAATGAAATCGCTCTTTTCATAGGATGTTGGCCACCATTTTTACCTATCGGTGGGATCCAGGTAACGGTGAAAGGCACGCTTAGGTGGTGACGCTACCGGAGAGGTAGAAAACGACTACAGCCCGTGAACGGGACATATACCATTTCTGTGACTGCTAGCATCTTCCAGAGGTTCATGCTGGTGGGTCGTGTACCGCTGCAAAGTGTGGCTGTGGCTGGCTGGGACAGTGATCATGGCGTTCTCATAAGCATTTCAAAAAACATTGAAGAATTCTCCTATACCGGAATCGATCCTGAGCCACGTGAACCCTCAACCGAAGTGCAGCATTTTTGAAGCCATTCAGGTGGGCTGTCAAAATGCGGGATATAGAATCCGTACGGGGACCTCTTTAAGCCTTGCATATTCCACATACATATAATCATCTATGTGTATGTATATATATATACCACATGGTACTGTAATTGCTATGGCATCGGGTCCATCATGTGGAGCAAGACTTACTCAATCCAGAGTCGGTCCGGGGGCTGCCCAACTTTTAAAATTCCAATTCCTAATCCCAGAATCATAAACTCATGAACCCTATCGATCCCTATACCCCTCTCAAAAGTGCCACTACATCCGAAAGCATTGATCCTTAAACCCTATAGATCCCCCATACCCCTCGTAGTCTAAGGGTCGCAGGCCCCCCTTTTTTCAGAAACCCTAAAACTCGAAACCCTAGCACGTGGTCTGTGAGCGGCACCCATCATCCAGCTCAGGAAGCCTGCAGAGTGCTTGTCTCGGCCTCAGCTTACAAGTTGTTACTACGTAGGTAGAGTTTAGGGTTGACGCTTTAGGGTTGGGTCTCTAGGCAAATATGTTGCGAAATATCGCGGGCTTCGCTGCTACATATTGCGAAGCACAGAACAAGGGAGAACCAAGTGGAACATGGTGGAACGGGAAAGACAAATCTGAGAAGTTTTAAGGATTTTGGGTTTAGGGTCTGGGTCGTCTGGGTATTATGAGACGACATTTCTGTTGTTCTCTGTAACGTTAGCAAGAAGAGACCATAGCATGTTTCTTGGTTGTATCTTGGATATTTCCCTACCGAGATTTGGTAATTTCCCTAAATAGGGGGCACCCAATATAAACACCCAAAATACTGTCGTCCTTATTATTGGGACCCCCAACAGGGTACCCCTGATTTCGGGAAATCCCCATTTGTTACCATTCGAAGCTTTACTGTTGACTATATAGGAACCACTAGGAGAATCCATTCCTTTCTCGCTTGCCATGGCAAGCTAAAACAGGTCACTTTAGATAGCAGCATCGTGGATATCCTGCCTTTGTTTAATTGAAGCTACCATACAGAATATGTTCATATCCCGGCATAGCCATGAATTAGCCAGAAGGGTTCCTGCAAGTCTTGAGACGGCGCCACAGGTCCTAAATGATCGCTGTCAAATGCATCTGACACATGACCATGAGTCCAGCTCGTGGTTCGGGCTCAAAATCCAATCCCGATCGACTGGGTGGCTCTGACTTGTGTATTGAGGCCTGAATGAAATGTTAGCGGCGACATTCAAATTGAAAAATCGGCGTCTTACACTTAAACCGTGGCTGCAAATTCCTTCTTGTCTATTTGCGGAAGTTATGGCCAGGATTTATATTATATATATATATACCCCAGATCTGGCTCTGGGGGACCCAAGTACCGAATGCTTGGACCCCCAAATTGTCCTGGAAGCTTCGCGAAATTTACACGTCACAGAGCGTAGTTGGAGCCCATGTAGCTGTGCAGTGGTAGTTCTCCCTCACAAAGGGTCCGCTCAGAAATGTTAGTCAGGGGTATATGGTGACATACTTTCGGCGATGCATAGTGTTCAGCATGACCATGAAACAGCCTTTCACTGCTTCCTAAATGGGAGAATGCCGAACCAGCGTAAAGCACAGTTCAGACTTTGTAGTCTTTTACCGTTTAATTCCACCTTGGCTTTTGTCATGTTTCTCAGCACTGCTACAATGCCGCCAAAACGTTCGAGAGATGGAAGGCCACAGGGGGACTGTTGCAGCCATGAAAGTCTTGAGCATGTGGCGGACCAACAGCTATCCCCAAGCTGCCCGTGGTAGTGGCTAACTCCAGTTTTCTGAAAAGCTCTATCTTGACAGCATGTAAAAAAGACTGATTTCTTCGGAAGCTTCTTTGAAGTCCCGGGGTGACCTCGAATTCGTGGTGGCACCAGGACCAGGCAATCAAGAATGTAGAGTGCACACAAATCGTGTACTTCCAGTGACCAGATAGTAGGGAATATACACCCTTTCCTGCTTCTACGCGCCCAACAACAATATGCAATCTCACTCAACTGTACTGATATTCGACCAGGAATTTTCACGGTTCGGGCTCTATGAACAAAACCATGAGTTCGGGCCTTTAGCTTGAAGACCAAACCCGCATGGCCTTAACTGGCGTCCACGCCGCGTTCAATTGAAGCTTGGTACAACGTGATAGCCTAGGGCCTTGGAATCCTCAAGGCACCGAAAACAACTCCAAGCTGGCAAGAAGTTTGAAGCCCCTTGATCAAGACTTCTCCATTTTGAAGGCATGTTCCTAGCTAGAGGATACACATGAGACCTTGCGTCCGGAGCAAACCTACCAACCCGGCTCAACCTGTCCATGAAGATAAGTCCTTGGCAGGTACACCTCTGGAAGAGGCTGGGGTCCTCCTTGTACGGATCCAGCGCTCCGGTCAACTGCAAGCAAGGGCAAAGTGTCCCCAGGCCCTTCCCAGTAATATCCCGTATCACTATCACAGATGTAAAGCTCTAGCAGTGGTGGAAAGAGTAGTCGTGGCGGTGATAGCATTCCTGCGTTATTCCTACTGCTCAAACTGCTGCCGCTGCTGCTGCTACTACTGCTACTGCTACTGCTCCTTTTCAAATTTTCTCGCTGGCCTTTGAAAGTACATCTCCCCGATTCATGTAAAGAACAACATCATGCATACATTTGGAACGGTAAGGTCTACTTACAGCATTTGGACCCTTATTACAAGAGTCCGCATAGTGCTGATAACACCACATACTAGCATGAGAGGTGCTCTCCCACAGAAGCGGAGACTACACTGGAATCCTGCTTGCGACCTTGTTGACTATAGGTTTCAGCCATTCAGACAAGTTGTCATTCTGTGTGTCTCTGACTCTCTGAGCTGTAAGTTATAACAGGAAGACGCCGTTTTTAGGCATATACAAACCTAATGTAGTGTAGACATTGACAACCCTAGCCCGAAACCCTCAAAAAGGGACCCTATGAGAGTCATATTATCATCTTTTAGTCTTAGAGTCCTGGATGTCGGCATTACCAAAAACCCCTTGTTAGCTACGGCTTGCTTTGCCTGCTTGTGCCGCTGCTCTTCGAGCGCGTAGCAGTACCTGAATCTGCGTGCTCCTTCTCCAAAGGATTCATCTAGATACATCGTCTGGGAACTGGTTTTGCCCTCCACGTGTACTGCATACCTACATGGACCTAGTGGGCTGAACATCTTTGAGCAACAGGAATACCGGGATCATACAGTGCCTCTGTGTCGGGATTATTCAGGACTGAGTTGCTGCTAAGGAATTAAAACTCAGTTGCCGCAATATGGATATACATTCAATGAAATGGTTTCCTTATGATAGTCATTTAGTTCAAGTTCCTCATCAGCAACCCAGAGGAGGTGGGAGGGTTCTTGGATACCTGGAGGCACGAAACTCAGTTGCTGTTTCAAGTCCTCTTTTTGGAGGTTGCGGTATGGGATCCGTCCTTAACTGCCGAGCAAAGGCAGCCCTTCTCAGCAGAGCTTTGCGCTGATTGATGCTATAAAATGTGACGGCGTAACATTTAACCCTAAACCGTGTGGAAGCATCACCTCAACCAAGTGCTTGCCAGGAAGCTTGGCATGGTTTCAAGACCCAGTTGCTGGGTTTCCGGAACTCCAAAAACGCAAAGTGTACATACTAGGCGACGAAGAACATATGTCCAGAACTGCGGACCTCTCCCTATTGAAGCTGATACTTTCGTGTCCCCATGTTCGCAAGCACAAGAGGCACAGATAGCCCCGGAAAACAAGGCCCTCAGCCTTTGCTGGAAAAGCCTGGCTTGATTATGTGTATAAGATTTTGGGATGGATTGAAGTAGTGGATGATAAGCAAAAATGCCAGCGGTAATTATGGCTATTACGACACCTCAACTCTGGATACACCTGACCCTGAAGAGGGGACAAGATGGTGTCGCCGACGACGTCAAAGACGTTCCTGGACGTGATGATGTATGGATGCACTTCTCAACACTAGGGGCCTTTCCAGGTCCTGAGAACACCCAGTGCTCTTGGTAGACCCTGCCTTAGATCTAATATGATCTAATCAAACATGGAACGTGGCAGTTGTTGATGAGAAGCCAGCCTTGTTCGGAAAAACCTCATGTGTCCTTCAGCCAGCTACTCAGTTGATGTTGTTCGAAATTTGCTAGGACATGCTAGGACAGTGTAAGGCTGAACTTTGTACACTGGACCTTTGGATTCGGTTGAGAGAGCCCTCTGCCGCGCAGTCTCACCAATAGTTGTCCAGGATTCACGCCAAAGACCCGCGTGCTGCTCCAAGTCTCACAAGGCGATGTTTGTACTGCAGGCACACTTTTGGGGGCTGCTTGGGAACACTAGCTCGTGCTGCTGAGTACAACGCACTTGCCTGGACCCAAACGCCATTTAAACACAATTGAGCATCGCTGCATAATTCGGGCTCTGGATGCCTGGAAGCTGACGGTCAGCAATTTGAAGCCTGCAACGCCTAAATCCAAATCCAAAGCAGATTGAAAGGGAGTTTCCATCATGCAGCCCGAAACAAGGCGTAGACTGATAACATAACTGCTTCAGACTATTGAACCTGAAGAAACGGATCCACACAACGCATACACCATGAGCGTGGACATATTGAATCCTGTCCTGGAAATTGGGCATGAGCTTCCCTGGAATAGCTCTCAAGCCTGCTGAAGTCTGAGAACACCCAGCTCGTCATGATCAACTTCGGGGGTGGCCATGATGTTTATCCAAACAAAAAGCACCTCCGAACCTAAATCTGAAAGCCAACATTCTTCATTGCAAATGATGCAGTGAACCCTGCACCATTAAATCCTGAACCCCAAAATTCTGAACCCTCAATGGTAACAGTAAGAACGTATAATAACAATAATAACAGTATCGTAATAGTAACAGCAATAGTACGCAACAGCAATATACGCAACAGCAGGTAATAGCGGGACTCCCCAGATCTGGGGTTCCGGTCATGAAGCTCACACCAACCGTGAAGCCCAGCACGCATGCAAAGAAGATCACCTCACAGTTTAGGGCTTAGGGTTGATGCAGGGTTCAAGCAGTGACCTTCGAAGTGTAGGAAGCTCTTCCAGCACCAGCTACCTAGGTTATTGGGCCAGCACTTGCGCCGTGCTTTTTGTATCTTTTTGTAATATGGGTCCCCCCCAAACAGAAAGTGTAAGTGACGCTCACATCCCTGAACCCCAGCGTTTTTTCAGCATGCATGTGTGGTCAACTATGGTTCATGTCTCACCCTCAGAGGTCAACTGCCTCCTTATGCCTGCAAGGAACCAGGTAGGCATATTCCAAAACATTCGTGTCATCAATGATACTTAATTGAAACAATTGGCTATAGGATATTTCCTAGTTTTACCTGTTGTATTTTGCGCTACCTAGGTAGACATTCTTCAGAAGAACTTAGAACATCTACTTCCGCCCGATCTAGAGGCTGACTTGCGGCACGACTGGGGATGTTGCATCGCACAAGCAATGGCTTTCCATCCTTCTTGTCAGCAAGCCCTGAATAGAAGAGCCCTAGTGTTTGGTTCTCAGCTTCGGACATCTGCACTCGGGATCTCTGCAGTAGATTTCCAGCCATGACCACGTGGTATGCGGACTCTATAAACAAGTTCGCCGTATGCACCCCGAAAACCTTTATGACACGGATCACAAAAAGAACCCACGGGATTCTGAACTCCACATGTAGCCCCCCCAGCCATAATTACCCATATTTCATCCGTGCTGGTGAGGCAAAGACAGCATCGGGTTCCTTCAGGAAGCGATCGCCTGCCAGTGAGCAGTTCATAGCTGTCTAGTCTGCATTGCAAATCTGGGCTTATGTGCTTCGAGCGAAAGGTTCAAGGAAGCAGAACCTATTCTGAAATTCGTGATGGCTGAGTCAGCAGCAAATGCGCCGGCATGCAAACACAGACAAACATGCGCCACAAGTGCATTGGATATCATGGCGCGTTGCACCCTGCACCAAAGCCTAGGACGTCGATCCCACACTTTCCTCATCAAGTACCCTAGGCCATGATCCGTAAACATTCCAGTTTAGGGTTACGCGCTAGCTTGCACTAGCCAAAACTTTGCATCAAATACCAAAAGGTATGCGGTATGCAAAACTACAGTTTCGATCACAAGACTAGTGTCATTGAGACACTATCCAAAACGCACGTCTTCTAAGCTTCGATTCTAGCTTTTCTTCAGCAATGACCAAATGTGACTTAAACAGCCAGCCTAGGCCCCCAATCCGACGAGCCTGCTGGGTCAGTGAACCGCGGCTGGTTCACCTGAGGAGGTGGCCCAGCTTACAGTTCTGGGTCAGGGGTCAAGGGTGCAAAAATTAGAGCTTGATCTCGCCGCGAGATTCTCGCGTAGATGTCTTCATGCTAAGGCAAAGAATGTCGGAGTTCAACTTAAGGCTTCGCACCTGCGCGGTCCAAGGCAACCCTTGAACAGCCCGCGTAATGCCCTCAGAAGCGGCCCTGGTTCCAACCTTTGACTCAGCAGAACTTCTCGAAGTTCCATTGCAGGATGTGAGTGTTACTTGCTGGTGCCGAAGGGAATGTTGGAGAGCGAGTGTGAATACGATGGTAGGGGATGGTAGGGGTAAACTGACAAATTCTAAACGGATCATCTGACGTTCCTCTCTTCCACTCCCATGAAGCGTGACACAACTTAGGGTTTTGAGACATGAAGGAGTGAAGGACTATCATAATCTCTTCTCCGCAAGAGTGAACTAGGGGTTACTACTTGGGGAAGGATTCTCAGAAGAAGTCTCTCAGCCTCTCAATCTTTCTGAACACCAGATACTTTCCACAATGGAACTTGTAGACAATGACTCTTCTCAGACCAGGGCGCAGCGATTTACATCCTGTAACCCGACGGCCAAGGGTCGCAATAAGGCAAATGTACCCTGACACTTGCAAAATGATTTGGGCACCCTTTGTCTGCTCTTTGTCCTTAATGATGGGGACTGCAAATGAGGAATACGGACCCAGGATACTGGGAGACCCGGATCCTCAATGGCGGTTTGTTTGGTGGTTTCAAGAAAGTCAAATTATTTCATAGTCGTCTTGGAGCTGACTACAAACAAAGGGAACATCTAATCTTACTCTGTATCACTGTATCAACAAACTACAAACTCAGCCAGAATCATGTGCGCTTCTGAAAAACTATGCTGCGCAACCTTAGCTCAACCTCAACCTGTCCCAATTGAGGGGCATCCTGAAGCAGAATCCACCTTGAGCACCAAAATTGCTAGGGGGTGGGGCGTCTCGAAATCTACGTGAGGAAGCTTTTGTGAGCTTTTTCACAATATTCTTTTTGAATGGAGTTCGTTCCTGGGGCGTGGGTTTAGAGACGCGTCGAATTCCTGATTTGGAAGTCTCAAAACCTTGCGGGAGATCTGCCTAACTCATGGTGCGGTGCCTGTAGGCCTCCCAATGAACCCAAGCAGCCTGCATGTCGTCAACACAAAAATTAGTTTTCTGTCTTCACGAACAATCATATGACCTTCGTTTCTTCAAAAAGTTGAACCCTGGAAACAGTTGCTACACCGTTACACACGTCTGGCAAGCATAAGGGCTCGGCAGTCACAGCCATATACCTCAGACTGCGCGTACGGCATTCAACACTGCTGGACAAAGACCTTTACAGCGTTGGACTCAGGACACGGATGCTCCACGAACCCTTCGCAAAACATTTTTGGCAGGTTGGGGCTTGAAAAGCCTGATATGGAAGCCACTCGGCAATCTAGCTGGTTCCTTCGAACAGCAAAGGGGCCATGACAGCAGAACTGATAATACCTCAAGGCTCCAGGCAACACTCTCATGATTCGAACGGTTGGGTTCGATAAGACAGAATCACAATGTAAAGCTTGAATTCGTGCTGGTCCCCGCCAGCTATGAAGCAGGCAAGGATTACTTTGGCTCCTCAACCCGCAAGGGCATGGCCTTTTGTAGGAGACGGAGCAGCATGAAAGAACCCCTGCTCGCAAACATCCTGGATCACGTTTCTACTGTTTCTGCATCATCCGCAGTAAAGCATCCATGAGATTCGCAGCACTCATGTCTCTTTATAGCTGACGCAGCGACAGCCACCATCACATGCCCCTCACTAACATTAAAGGAGTGACCATCTGGGAACCAACTTAAATTCTGTCAGTCCAACATGTGCAAACACAGCATCCCAGCAGAATAAGCCTGAATTGAAAGCCTTGTAGTTCCTAGAGACATGGCAGCTTAATTGGAGCTTTTAGACGAGGTTTTGAACACTTCTAGAGGCTAGGGTTGAGGGTCATCATGCTTTCATGGCACTGTAAAGGGTGTCAAGAAGTAGGCCTCAAGTCAAGGAGCCATTCAAACAGGAGTCCCCTCGAGAATGATGAAGGGATTCTGTGAAGAAAGTTCCAAATGCTTCGCCATTTGACAATGTAATCCAATCCAGGTACAAAACAGCAAGATGCTAATGCCGTACCCCGCCCAAGCGGAATCGAGTAGATCCTTATTGTAAGGACCCCAAGAGCCTGAAGTGAGTCAAGCTAATCCGTTTCCCCTCAGCCCTAATGCATATACTCCGAACCGTACTTAATATTAGGGGGAAGCTATTAATGTAAGTAAGACGGGAAGCAGTGCCGCAACGGCCGTCATCAGAATCCAGCCACCAAGCTGAGGCAGTGCAGCTTGGGGATGGGCTTCGGGGCGTACTTGGCAGGTCGGGGGGACCTAGTAGCCAGGTTGATGATAGGTACAACTCCTGTTAGCTTGCGGCTTCTAGGCTTTCCAGGGGTTATAGGCAGACTACTCAAATCCGTGGCCCTCCAGGTACTGTTTGGGAATGTGTAACTGAGGTTTACGGCTTGGGATTATGGAGCAGCAGCTCAGGCTACAATCTGAGGTTGATTTTTGCTGAGGCTTTACAGGTGCTGTCATATTTTCCACATTTGGGAAGAGCCTGTGTGGAGATGATGGTAACAGGACAGTTTATGATTGCTTGCAGGCAGGGTGTGCGCTGGGTTTGGAGTCAAGGGCTGTTTGTGGTCCTGGCTACCTGCGATGTGCTGTTTTACATCAAAACGCAAAGTCTTGTGGGCAAGTACGGCTTGCTGTAAGAGTGCGTAGCATTGGAGAGCTAGCAACATCCTGAGACCTTAAGCTCATGGAAAGAACATGCTTCCAGACAACCAGCTGAACAATGTCTTGAAGGGAGTGTGACAAGACTTGCGTCCTTGCTCACCAGTGTGGCGGCATGGAAAGTTTGGTTGGAATGTTTTAACGGCAGATGGGAATGCGTTGAGCTGCACAAAGGCTAGGATCTGTCCATCCCCTTTCGCAGGCATTGCGTCAAACTGGCCAAAGTCCCTTAAGCTTTCTGCGTCTGGGGTTGCAGCGGTGTGTGATACTAGGAGTGGTTGCAGTAACGGGTGCCAACCCTTCACTGTGTCACCCTCATCCCTGCGCATCCGTAGGTACAACCCAACCCTCATATTCCTGATCAAGTCCAGGGCAAGCAAGCATTTTTGAGGCGGAGCCTGGAAGATAATCTGTGTCCAGTTCAGAACCTCAGGAAGAGGTGCTTCTCTCGAACCGCGGGTTCCCTCCAAATGTTGAAAGTCTTTCTCACGGAACGAAGGGCCGCCCCCGAAGCATCTCTCCTGCTTCGCTTTGCCAGGTCTTGGGGTGATGGTGACTCCACGGAATGATGACCAAGTTGCCAACTTCCCTGAATGTGAGGATTCCCCAAATGAACTCAGTGGCCTTTGCGTAATGCTTTCAAAACCTGAACTTCAGCTGCCTTGGAATTTCTTTCCAACGTAGCAACCTTTTGGGGTGACGTCGAGGGACGTCGAAGGAATGAATAATGCGCGCAGAATGGACATTTGAGGCCCTAGAAACTTTTAAGCGGGGATTCATCTTGCTGGTTCTCAGTGGGGGCTGATGGAATCGCCAAGAAGATGGAGCCCACCATTTTCGGGGGGATGATTCTCAAGGTCACGTCCGTCTCTTGGTTCTGAATCGCACAGACAGAGACTGCGAAAACCTGTGCTGCGGTACATGTCCAATACGCAAAATGCATCAAAAGTACTGAGACTTAGAGCTCCTACATGCAATAAAAATGGCATGTGTCACCCTTTTTTGTGTCTAACGCCGTTATTTAAAGCAAATTCTGGACGACCCCCCCTACCAACTGCGCAGATTGAGGGGGAGGTGGCAAGCAAATTGCGAAACACTTGCGACAGTAATTCCGACAGTATAAGACATTGCCTAGTTGTGCGTTGGGTTTTGCCTTTTCCCTACTCAGTAGCGGAGGACGCATGACTTGCGCGCAGAATTAGTAGATTCTGCTGTCTGTGGCCTATACATGATTGCCTGCCCTAACCCGTAACCTTGCGTGGAGGTTCATGGGGCATGGTAACAACTTTGCACGGGGGCATACCCCTACGCATGGAAATGGAGGAATCCTATAAGGAGGGGTTAGAAGGATTACAGGCCCAGTTTGCAGCCGCCACTCAGATCCATCAACCTCCAACTAGCAACAATGGTAACCATGTTTCTGCTGGTGAGTTGCGGGCCAGAAGGCAAGGACAGGGGCCAGCAAGGGGTGTTGGGGGTCAGAACATGCTGTCTGGTCCCAGGCAGTAGGTGCCCTTAAAACCTCTTTAGTGGCTAGGATGATGTATAGGGTTGAGGGTTTCTGCCGTGCTCACTGTTGAGCCGTCATACCTGAAAGATTCGGACTCGACGTATCAAAAAACGTTCGTGCGACACGTTGGGGCTGCAAACAAGTGCTGTGGCAGCAGGGGTCTCGCTGCTCCTGTTCTTCCTTCTCCTCCTCCCCTTGCCCCTCCTCCTCCTGCTCCTCCTCCTGCTCCTCCTCCTGCTCCTCCTCCTGCTCCTCCCGCTCCTTCCTGTCGGCAATCTTGCACGCAGGTGTATTGATAGTAGTAATGGCAGTGGAATTTTGATGTCATTCCTTCAGCTCGGGCCCGAAGCCTGAAGTAGGGCAGCAAGATCTCACGCGACCAACGAACCAGCTTTCATCCCAGGGCCTAGTCTCACCACAACCCTTTCACTCGACTGCGAAGCTGTTAGCATGTTGACGGCAGTTGCAGCAAAGCAGAGTCTGGATGCTCGTGACCTCCTATGGCAAGGAAATCTCACGTGGTATCAGCCTGTCTAGACTTCCAAGTCAAAGTTGATGTCTTCTGTCAGCCTCACAAGCTGAAGGCATCCAAACCTCAATGCTGAGGCCTTCGCCAGCTCTGCAGAGGAGTCGTCCATTGTGTAAGTCCTTGCTAAGTCTTGGGTGTCGGAGCTTGCTAGCCAACTATGGTTCCGGACAGTTGAGGATTGAAGATTTTGGGCTCCAGAGTTCGGTCACGATGACGCAACGAACCATATTGGCGCGCCAAACATCGGCAGAAATGTTGAATGTCTGTGGCCCGAGCGCGTGCTCAGTGGCTTCGCAATAGTCCGCTGAGGAGATTGCCATGTCCTGGGCGGAGCTTGCCCTGTATCACGGGTTATCCAACCACTGTCCGCATGAGAACCCTTGCTTGAGGACAATTCTTGGGGATGTAAGTAAATGTGCTCCGATGTCACATATGACTAGACCTGGCATAAGCCCTGCAAGGATCTGCACGGCCCCGTTCTGGATGCTTAGGGGTTTGCTTTTAAGTCCTCCTTAGGAATGCAATCTGTATGACCCCATGTTGATGCTCCAGGCGAGGGTATGTGCATATGAACTAGGAGCGCTAGCCTCTACAGCGATGCCTTCCCTTTCGAATATGAGGATCCCCTGGCTTTCTCGGGCCTCAGGGCAAAGTGCGGCCCTTGAAGTTCGGATAGCTGCCAACAAAGTGGTTTACAATGTAACCACCCAAAATGGGATGTTCCTCACCAGCGGGACGTCATAAACAGCGCTATGGGCCATGCTTTTTTGGAGACCTGCAGCGCTGCCGGAAATAATCGTCCAAACCTGGCTAAAATAATCTGAGTCCTCCCTCACGTACGCAGCGCGCCTCTAAAATTGTGTCTGGCACCCCGTCTTTCGCAGCTACACATTCTTTACAATCCAATGTTGCTCTTCAGAGGCTCAAGGTCGCCACTACTCATGCCTGGAAAGAGATCGAAGTAACCTAGACCATTCATTCTGCTCTAGAACCCCCCTCGCAGCAGCCACCCAAACAATCAAGAAAGCCTCACCTCAGGTCTTGGCTGCCTTGGCCCTTGGCTGTGATCCCTTAGCCTCCAGTCCTAAAACTGTTGTAGGTCTTACCTCTGCTCACCACAGATTGTGGGAGAACTAACCCCCTCCCCTAACAATACAATCCCAAAAAAGAATGCCGCACATTTCGACGTATAATCTTGTACTGAACTGTTGGGATATCTTATTAGGGGGCTTATCTGGGAGGATTGAGTGATGGTGCTTTTGTTCAATCAAGCTTTTCTCTCGCCAAGCTCCACAAGCCCCGGATTCCCGGGCTGTCTTCGACGGCTAGCGTGTGGACTCGGCAGGAACCCTACCTACACCTCAATCTGGAAAGCAGCTTCAAGGTCCACTCTAGGGTTTAGGGTGTATAGAAAAGCCATCAACAACAAAATGCGTGTATTAGTATGGCCAGCTACGTACCTAAATCCACAGTCTGATTTGGGCGGATGCAAGGATTCAGTTTTGATATGTCTGGTGTCCGCAACTGGCAAACTTCTGGCGAGTCCCTTCAGGGCTAGAAGTAGCTTCAATGTCCAACTATTCTGAACAAGAGCAAACCCCGAGAGCGAAGGGTCGAGGCATCATGGTCTTGACCGGCTCTTGACTAAAGTAGACAACACGCCATGCCAAGCTTAGACAAGTAGGCCTGCAAGTGTCAGGATATTCACCCAACTCTGCTTGTAGGGGACGACTGTTTGCCATGATGTTGCCTTCCAAATCCAAAACTCTAAACCAATATGAGCAACAAGTTTCTGCCCTTTGGCGCTGGCAGCCTGCTAGCGTACCATATCGCAACCTGAAGTCTAAAGGGGTGTGCCTTAAATTAAAGCTGGCCTGTACCGACTAAGAGTCGACAAGGGGACCTACAGTGTTGAGAAACCCTATAGGGCTTAACTCGAAGCCTTCCGAGGAACTCCCTCAGTTATTTGAGGCCTCACTTCGTGAAGGCCAGGCTCACTCACCCGCAGACTTGTCCCGCGGTATGTGAAGGCTCTATATTGTAGAGATAGCGAGAGATTGCGGGTTTGGGATTTAGGGCTTGCGATTTTTTGGGACTAAGGCACTCAAAGGGCAACTTTTGAGTGGCGATGGACGACTGATAAATAATTCGCCGGCTCGTGAAAGCCTCACCCTACAAGTAACCACTCGATTCAGGGCCGATGGACCTGCTCAGCATTCTGTCCTATAGCACGTGCACCGTGCACCTGGACTCCTGTATGGCATCTAGCTCTTTTTCAATGACTCATCCTGGTTTTCGACCTGCAGCCTTAAGAACCATTATGGTGACTACGGATACTCTGAGTACTGTCTTCCATAAACCTCCATCGCCGAAGCGCACAGAGCCTCCACAATCAAAGAAATTGAGGTCAAAAATCCCATCGTACTCAAGGAGAATGCTTGGAATACTTCCTTGACCCATTCACACCATCTGGGATGCTGATCTGGGCATTCTTCGAAAAGGAGCAAATGCTCCTGCTTCTTGCTTTGGGCTTCTGGAAATTATGATTGCTGTGTGGGTGGGATCAGGATGCACTCAACCACTATCAACGTCCTCTTCTTCACAATGCCCCTGCATTATCAGGAGCGGAGGTGTGGACGAGACTTGTTGTTGCCGGGGTCAAGTTCTCAGCATTTGCATGTTGAGAGTTCAAGGTCCGGGGCATATGGTTCCTGAGTACCTAGGTTCAAAAACTTGCCTTGACGACTCCATTCTGGAGTGCCTAACCATCGTCAGTCTGCCCTTCCCGGTCCCAAAGCGCTGACTGCTCCATTTATGCGTAACTCAAATTGGTGGGAGTTGGTTTCTAGTCATTGCAATACAGGTTTGGCTTCTTGGCATGGAATTCGAAGCTAGCTGGGCTGTTATGCTGCGGCATGGCGCACCCCCGAACTTCCGTAAACTAATTTCTCTCGGTGTTTAGGCCTCTATCCTGACAAGTTCTGCACACTGACTTAATGCCTGAGAAACTGGGATCCAAACACATATGCAGAACAACTAAATTTCTAAACAGCATGCGGGTCATGTAATGCCACATGTCCGGCAGAATTGTTTGTTGTGTCATGTGGATGACAGTGTTAATTCTAAGCCCATAGAACTTCATTGCGCCTGACAACGCTACATATGGTGCGTCCAGGACTACAGCCGCTTGCGCTTGTTCGTGACTTAGTGGGGTTTGCAGGCGGATATCGAGACAGTCATGCTTCACAGCCTATATCCGGGCACCTGCAAAAAAACTCCCAACCGAATAGGGCTTCGGCAATGTCTTTCCTCACAATGCTCCAGAGCCGCCCTTTATTCTGGGGATGGGGTCCCTAGAATGAAGGTTAACTGCCCCTCTAAAGCCACTGCACCAACCGCGAAAACAAGACAAAGTCAGAATGACCTACCAGATACCGTTAGCATGTACTAGATCATCCAAACTCCCCAGCAGCACAGCAATAATTACACACCACTTTCTGAGGAAGGGAAACTAATTCGATAGCTGAAGCATGGGTAGCAGCAGCTGGCATGAGTCCACTGCAACAAGGCTCTTCACTCGGCTGCTTGGGAAAGAATATGATTGTGCGGAATTACGACCCCCGATTCAGTCTACTTTTGAAAAACCTCTTTATATAGATCTCATGCAGCAGATCGAATGCACAGGCGCCACTGCCTTGATCCTAACTAGCCTCAAACTCTGGGGCTCTTGAAGTGGGGCTCCCTTTCTTGCACGACCTACTCTTTCAACCTGCTACTTCTTCCCCATACTTTCACTACCAGTGTCACTACCACTGCCACTGCTAGCAGTAGACTGTCTAGTCATAGTGCTAGACTTCTGATAGAGACTAATGCAAATGACGAAGTATAAGTATAAGTTTGTTGGAAAGGCGGGCTTGGACGTATAGGCTATAATCACTATGCAGACTTGTGAGGAATTGTCTTCCAAATGAATAAGGCTCCCACATGAGGCGTTTTCGGCTAAGCGTCAGGATTGAACGAGCAGTGTCTGGGATTTCAGGGCTTTAGGATGCTGAGCCTCGTGAGCTCCTGGTACCTCAAAAAATCTCCATGTCAACTTGCCTACGTCAGCGGGTGCACCTGGGGCAAAATGACGGCCTTGTTAATTCAAATCTCTGTTTACTTCAGGACATGTTCATACCATAAGCATGCTTGTCTTATGGAGACCTTGTTGCCGTACGGGGCTCATAGCAGAATCAGAAACGTCCATCCTGCCGTGGAGTCAGAGCGTATCGCGCTTGGCTTCGTCAGGCTCTGATGGCTCACCCACCGGCTCTTTCTCTTCGGGCCCATTTCCTGCCAGGCCAGATTTTTACTACATCATACAAGCCGCTGACTAGAGGCTTCTAGCCCGCTCCTGCCTTTAGGTTACAGTGCGGAAACAACCTAGCTTGAGAATGAGACAGAGCACCATTCCCTGAAGACATGCTGCAACGGAGGTTTTCAGTTCATGGGACTCTAAACTTGGTGGCCCAGCGTCTCGATATTGCAATAAGGGCACACTCTTCATATTTACTGATTGCGAAAAAGAACCCAGCAACCCAGGAAGGGCAAAAGGGGACCACTGGACTTCCTAGCAAACCGAGTCTCGCTTGCTAAAATGGGCTTGCGGGCCCCAGACTCTGGAAGTTCTGCCTGCACTTACTGGCGTTTCATAGACAATGACGGAATAAACTGCTAGGGCTGTTGGTTTACCGCTTAGGGTGTAAGAGTTAACCCTGCCCAAACGTGATGATACTGCCTAAACTTTGCTATTGGTGCTTAGCGTGGAGCCACAAGAGAGTAGAAATGTGTGATCCGAGCCAATTGAGAATAGCAGTGCTATCTTTTTGGTGGCGGTGCCTATGCCCATCCTGGCGTGGGTAGGATTGTTTCGGCATCATACTATGTATGGTTAGCCTACGGTGTGCGATTTCAACTGGAGCTGCTACGGTCTCATTGCTTGAAAACATTACATTAGTCCTCTCCATCGTTTTGGCTGTGATACATTCATCTGGGATGATGTCACCAAAATATCTATGAAAGATGCTCTTGTCCACGACGTGCCCACCGGCACTTGTCATTGTTTGCTGCAGTATCTTGCACCGAGCTTTACATTGAAGTTTGCAGCATCAATCACAAAATTTCTTTGAATTTTCAGATTGAAGTCTCTTCCTTGTAGGCTCAAGCACTGCCGCGCCTTGCAAGTCTGTGAAAAGGCCGTGGAACTGCTCATCGACCATGTTTTGGCAGGTCCTGGTCGGGCATACTGGCATTGATTGACAGGCTTATTCTGCAAGGCGCATTTTTTGTGCCCTCAGATAGTGGGATCCGCCTTGTAGGACCCCTGACACAGGTCCCATAATTTGTCTTCCTCCTAAACCTAAGCAAATTCTTCCAGGCATGGGAGTGATTCCAAGGATCTCGATCCTGTCCCATCGAGGATTTGGGGTGGAGGGTCATCGATGGGCCTTTTGGGTCAGAACAGTAACACCTATGTTAGACATGACAGTAACGCCCAAAACCCCCCAACAAAGCAGTGTTAACAGAAACTAGTTGTAATTGCGGAAATGGCGGCAGCAACCACAACATCAGATATGACAGCGCAGCAACGGCGAGCTGATAACAACAAGATTAGGGTGTATAATGCTCTGCCAAACCGACATGGATAATGGAACTTGCGGGAGGGCATGTGCGTCCTAATGTTGGATTCCCCAACAAAAAGGGGATGGTCTATAACAAAAAGTCCTCAAAACGAATTGGGGATCTGGGGGATCCTGTGGCTCCCAAAAAACTAATAAGGGAAGAGGGTCCTTCCGATCCGTCAGTTTATTCAAATTAGTAAGGGAAGGGACCAGAGCAATCATGAATGGAATTTGTTACCTTCAGATTCAGATCCAGAAAAAATAGCTAGGCCAAAAATAACTTTACTGGCACCATCAC
>CAJNIZ010021424.1:26533-38634 GCA_905231905.1 Symbiodinium pilosum
TATAGTATATTGGGGTTGTACAGGGATAATGAAAAAGTAATGGAAAAGAGAATGGACACGACTATCATGCCTGGGAGGACTTTCCAGCCGTAACCCCGGTCCGCCAAACATCTACATGATCTATGGTCTGAACTCCCTACGGGGGTTACATAGGGGGGATCTACAGGGGAGTGTTATAAGTGTTATTAAGGGGGATACTAGGAGTTTCCACTATGGCTCACATGACTGGTTGTGCCAAGCCTTTCAGTTAGGCGCCTTCCCAGGACAAACGTAGTTATTGCAGGCACAAATAAAATGCAAAGCCGTCAAAGGCGACAGCTTGCAGCCCTTCCTCAGATCACCAGCATCCCGCTTAGGTAGAATCTTAGAAGCTTCACTGTTTAGCGCCTTGATTTGGAGACAGCCCCTTGAAATGAAGATCAACCTCGGCTGTATGAACCTGCGCCCAGCACCAGACCCAAAGGAGAACACCAAGGCTGTATGTCTGTATGTGGACTATCAGACGTTGCGAATGGGACAAACCCCCCAGAGAAGGACTCTTTCAAAGGGGAGGAACCCTAAGGGGAGGAACCAACGGCTCAGAAGTTATGTCTTTCTGCCCTAACTTGGGCCACGGAGGATCTACCTAGAAGCTAGCGCCATGTGCCAAAGTCAGGCACATACTGCGAAGCCTTAACATGCACCCCGAAAAAAAGATGTTCGTACGTACCTAGGGCGACTATATCCCCAGCCCACAACCTGTGACACAAGGCCCGCGCCATGTAGCCCTCTTTACGGAGCAGGGCAAAGAAGTGCACAATGCCTTGAACTCACGTGTGGACTTAGCTTCTTGCTCCAGGGAGGTTCTACAGCGGCTATGCATCGAGATATGGGGTCAGGCATTGGGGTTTAGAAGCGTCTCAAACTGAGGGTCCACTGTTGAAGGTCCTGGCAGTAAATTTCAAAACAGAAGTTGTTTCAATCCTAAGCTCGAAAAAAAATCTTGAGATTCTTAGGATCTGGGGCCTTCCACAATACTGAGGCTTAGGCTTTTTCAAAAAATGGGATGTGGGAAGCAAGGTTGGGCTTAAGAATTTCTTCTATCCAACTGGAATCCTGTACTGTAGATGGAGGAAATCTTGCACCCCTTGGTATTTGGCACCTACTGTATAATTCTTGGAAGTATATAGAGTGGTGCAAGACTACCTCCATCCACCACACTACTCCTAATTTTGAAAACCCCCACACGTCTGAGCAGCATCCGGCAGAGACCAAACTGCATTGCGGCACTTCAACTTGAGGCCTGCTTTCTGGATGACTGTTTATCCTGTAGTGCCCAAAGGGTCCATGTAGGTAGGTGCATAGTATGCTCTTACAGCCCAAGTCTACACTGTGTAGAGACACGGGCCCTTCGGGTGAAGGACCCTTTCAACCGCCGAATGCAAAATGTTACTTGCAATGTTCCCCAATCTTACAAAGGATTATCTAACAGTTTGTAGCTGGGTGGGTGGCTAGCTGGGGTGGTTGACATGGAACGGACCATGAAGAAGGACCATCATCTATGCTTGCGCATAGCTTCACGTGTTGAACCCAGGGCGGAGGAATGCTTTAGATTGGGCGCAAGAGTCTCTAGATCTCCAGTCCCTTTAAATAATTGCTTCCGGGTTTCTCAGGATGACCCATCTGCAGGTCTTGCAAGGACGACACCCATGATTCTTTTATGACATCCAAACATTTTACACCACCCTGAACCAGAAGCTTGAACCACGGAGGGTTTGGGCTAGTGAGAATTGGCCGAAAGAGCTGTGTTTGGAATGCGGAACGGTGCCATACCTGCATGTCAAAGCTGTACGTTGCAGTAGCGGGAGCCGGAACAAGCAGTAAAGCGCTACATTGCTATATATGAGCTGCGGTCAATGCTCTCGCCTAGTTGGGGTCCCAAAAGTGAGGACTATAGTATTTTGGGGTCTATGAAGCTGTGCGTTGCAGTAGCGGGAGCCGGAACGAGCAGTAAAGCGCTACATTGCCATATATTAGCTGCGGTCAATGTCCTCGCATAGTTGGGGTCCCAAAAGTGAGGACTATAGTATTTTGGGGTCTATGTTGGGGTCTCCCTGTATTTGGAAACTACGCCTTATGTCTGCACAAGTTCAAATGCATGCAGTAAGTTTAGCGAGCTCAGAAACATTATTAGGTTTAGGGGTTAGGGAATTTCTTGGCATGAGTACTTGGAGGCGCATGGGTCTTTGCAACTGCCCACAGCTCGGTTATAGCCCTCCCATAGTTGGGGCAACCCACAGAAGTCCATTCAGGGAACTATGACTATCTATGACATGAGTTGTTATAAGCATTTATAAGCCAAGTCACTTACTAAGTCCTACGAAGTCGGGCATGGTCCCCGTAAGTCCCAACCCTAAACCTTCAGGGCTCCAGCTGCATCTGTGGCGTCCTGTTTCACGAGCTTCCTGACACGGTCCAGGGCTAGGCATACGCACTGAGGATGCAGAGTCTAGCGATTAACCCAAGGCTCCACGTAGCTATACATAACATAGTACATACTTCCCCAAAACAAGTACATGGGAATCCCTTTAGGCGCAAATACATACATACATACATACATACATACAGACATACATACAGACAGACAGACAGACAGACAGACATACACTTGTATATATATATATATATATACACCGACCTGGAGCCCTTAGGTGACAGGGGCAGAGCTACCAATCTTGATGTCGGGATGTTATGAAGGTTTCTGGAAGTCATGCAGTTCAGTTTTCAGACCTAGAGGGTCCAAGTAGGTATATTACATATGCATACATAAACACACTGTGTGTACATATATATGTGTGTGTGTACATATGTATAGATCTCCATGGAATCTTCGGGAGAGCTTGGTGTGCGAGGAATTACCCAGAACCCAAACTCCAGCAGCTTACTCTCAGGCCCGAAATTTCCATGAGCTTTAGTTCAGCTTCTACAACTGACGATGTCACTCGAGAACCTGCATATACATTTATTCTGATCTGTTGACACGCCATTAGTTGGGAACATCTGCTGCAGGAATCCGATTTCCAGAAGGAAGTCCGCCTGTAGGAGAACTATGGAGCCAGTACCAGGATGCGAAGATTAGAAGGCACTTTTACCATAGGGTCCTGCTGGAATAGACTGCAGAAATAGAAGCCTAAAGGGTCCGTCAATGCTCCCTTCCTCTGTACCCTGACAAAGGAGACAGACTTCCGTCAACACCCAGCTTCTGAGAAAGAGCAGGGGGGGTAGCAAGGAATCTAAGCACGGAATGGCTCCTCATGACTACAATCCGGGAAGCCCACCTTACTCGCGCGCTTGGTCGCAGCGCTGCCTGGGTTGAAAGGATTGCGGGCTTAACGTTCTGGGATACTTAATCCTTGTGGTTCAGCCATCAGTTTAGGAGTTCCTCTCGGCAGTGGACCCTTGTCCTGGCGACAGACTCCTGTCATGACGAAGAACTCTGCAAGCGTAAGCTATGAGCCCCGACAAATCTATGTTGTTGGTGGGATATCAGAGGGCTAAAGGTTCTTAATTTTGCCTTGTCCTAAACATCCCCCCCACCATAACATGAAATCCACCCCGGCTAGTTTATGTTCGCTATTCCCTCTCAGGCTCCACACTTTATACATGGGGCAGAGGTGTCTGTCATTCATGCTGCAGAACTGCTAACCGTGGTCGGTAAGAGCGACCTAGTACCGCCCGATTCTCCCTCATTCCTAGTTCTCCCCAAGGCTCAGTAAAGTTCCGTGACGACCTCGTGACTAATTCCCTTCCTTTGATCAGAGCATGCCCCTAGAATAATGAGTGTTCTTATCCTGGGGCTCGTCTACAGTATCAGTGCAGGTACTCAGTTCTTGCCTGCTGCACCTTCACTCAATCAACGGAAAACAACAACGCTTGGGCAAATGACTTAGGATCCCAAGTGGTCCATGTAGGTATATTAGCATAGACATCGGCCCAAAGGGCTTCTCACACAACTACTTTGGTGCCCTAGCCTAGACTATGCATGTGGAGACATGGACCCTGCCGGGATCCATTCCTTCATTTCCGCGACTACGTGCCACCCTAAATCCTCAATCCTGATCCCGAGACCCTCAACCTGAGGACGTGTCAGCATCCCAGGAGGTAGATGAAAAAGGCCAACATCTTCGGAACTGCAGCAGCTGGCTGGTTTGTTCGTCGGAAACAGAAAATTATGGAAACTACTATTTAGGGTTCAGGGTTTAAGGAATGAAGCAATGGACAAGATGTGGAAACCAAAATTTGCGGTATGAGGAATGAAGGAATGGAATAGGCATATGAAGCGACCATTTAGGGGTAAGGAATGCAGGAATGGAAAAGGACGTGAAACCAATGGATTCTTGAGGAAAATCTCAGGGTCATACCAGAAAATTCATTCCTCCTGTTCCACTTGTCAAACTTTAGGCCTGCATGGCGTTCAAGAGCGGGTTGGCAAGCTTGGGGTGCTGTCCATTAAGTAGAGCCTAAATCCTAAGCACCCTACAGGGTTCAGGGCTGAGGCAGCCCCGGTTTTGGAGTCTATTCGGGGTGCCACAGAGCCCAATACTCCGGACTTGAGGAATTTCGTCTGGGATCCTCGTATCATGTAGGGTGGAGTGTTTGAGGGGACGGGTTTGTTGATAAGGGCTTTCTTACATCTATGTTTTGTATGGATCAGAGTTTCAATGCTAATGAAGCCACAGCCCTAAATAGCATTCAAAATTTGGAATTTCCTAAATTGGATTCGAAAGTTGAAAGTATCCACCTGGAATCTGAGTCCTCAATTCACAGAGCCCAACTTTTTTGTGGGCGGAGGAAAGCTTGCAATCCCCTTTATACGTTTTACCCACGGAAAGTCAGTACAGGAGGCATTCGAGTTAGTGGCGCAAGACTGCCTCCATCCACCATACTACCTGTGCATCGCAGACCTTCACCTCTTGAAAAGGCAGCAGGCTGACCAATCCGGTTCCATGGACACAATGGGATTACAAGGGATTAAATAGGGTGTGGAAAAACAAATGGAAAACATCGAACATGAAATTCATTGGAGGCTTAGCCGCTTCTCTCACAAATGATTGCAGGCCTACTAGCCTGCATTGCAGGCCCCCAACCTCCAAGGGCCACTTCTATCTTGATGGGGTTCATTCAGTGTGAACCACTCCACCTGCAACTGCCCTTGAAGCTTCACAGGTTCTCCTTAGACCTCTGCAAGTCACAGCTGCTAGGATTGTTTTCTGTTGCTTCCCTCCACAACATACATTAATAGGCATTACTTGCCTGATTGCATAGTCGGTCTTGGGCAAGAAGAATGGCCGCTTTCCTATGGAATTTGAATAGGAGGTTCGTACAGGTTTGGGTGGGTTGGTATTCTGCTTGGAGGTTCGTGCGCAGTTCTACAGTAGAAGTAGCACTATTACTACCCCCAGCCAAGTTGTACCTCAAGATACTTGACAATATAGGCCCCTAGAATACTTCTCTTGCAGTCTCCCGCGCGCTTCGGAAGAGGGTCTTGATCAGCGAGCCGAAGACCACAGATCCAAAATGAAAGCCTCAGGGCTTCTTCTTTGCAAGCTAGAGGCATACTTGGAGTACCAAGGTTTGCGTACACCGTTTTTCAACTGCAAGCTAGGCATCCTCCCAAGGGGTCATTGCTTGAATCTGCAGGTACATTCATTCATTTCCTATGAACGCATTGCTAGACATTGATAATGCAGTTCTTGCTTCACCTACATTAGCTTGCATCCTCCGGGGTTCGGTTTCGAGCAGTTTGGGCCACAGCGGTTGAGGCTTAGGGATTCAGTGTTGGATGATGGCCTCAACACCTTGAGGTTCAAAGGCTTTTGTTTCATGTCCCCACAAGGTGAGAATGCACCAGCCTTCCACACAGGCACATCTGAGACCCTACGGGCTACGACAAAAACTATACCTCGCCGCGCCCAAGGATCATATTCCTGATGTGAAAGTTTTCATAACTTGCTGCGCCGAAGGATCCGAACTATATTGCTAATATGGAAGGTTCCAAAAGGTGCGGCCGGCAGTTTGGATCCCAAGAAACTCATATAAGAAGGACTTGCAAAGAAGGCATTGTAATTTGGAAGCCCCTATTTAGCTCCTGGCAATGTAGCGCGACAATTCTATTTGCTCTCCCCCTTACGCACCAGTGAATTGAAGGAAGTTTCTTCTGCGTTGAAGTTTTCTTCGTTTTCACCGTACGATTAACAAGACCCAGTCAACATCAACCAAGGCTTTGAAAAGCACATGCTGAATACCAAATTTCCCTAATTGAGTACCCACCAACATTTTCAAACTTGCCTTTGCAAGGCCCTGTGTATCCCAGGAGTTTTGCATGAGGCACCTTCCGCCCAACAAACATGCGATATCGACTTCACGCGGCTCCCGGGGTATAGCGTACAGAACACCCGGTGGGTCACATGAGGTGACCATTCTCAGAGTCGTACTGGTGCTCGAGGGTCAGAGGGGCAGGGAATATGGGGGCCACGTTCATGCGCAAAATCCATCAGGACCCTAAGCATGCTACAATACCACATTTTCTAGAGTTTCGGCTGCTAATGCATGATCTTGTCCATCAACTATTCTGGGGGATTATCTGGGATTATTAGGAGGATCCCCACCCCCTTATTAAGCACCACTAAAGTTCCTTTGTAATGACCAGCAGGCTATAAGAAGGAAAACTATACGACTAGGGCACTCAGAAGCTAAGGCTTAACTGCCCATGAATCATATCATAAACTTATGTTTCGAATCCGGTATATCCAACCATACATTGCAAGGCTAAGGTGTGACTGCACCCGCTAACCATTTTCGGAAGCATTTGTACCGCGGCGTGATGGGACCGCCGTGTTCCTGTAAGACCTGTTTGCATAAACAAGATGGCAAAACTGTAGCATCCAAAGCCTTGGACTGCAGAACGAACGTGTGCAAGAACATGCGACTCCTCAACATGACATGGAACCTGAACAAGGCTCCCTAGTAGGCCACTATTCTTTTTCCATGTTAACCCCCAAGAGGGTCTCCGTTTAAGATTCCAGGCTCTTTGAGCTTGGGGTTTGACGTTTAACACAGTCTTGCACATTTTTGCAACATGATTCAGGGCCTTGCAGGGCTTGGCTGCAGGATTTAGGGTTTGTGGCCGAGGCGAGTCGTTGGGTGAACATGTTCCACGTACCCTGAAATCTTAAACCTCATGGAAGATCCAGGAATATCAAACAAGGCAGATTCCAGGTGTGTTTGGATTCTATACCTTCTGGCCTTGGAAGCACTCAACGCTGACTTCAGAAAAATTCAGAAGAAGCTAGCGTCTTGGGTGCCGACGGAAGAGATTGCAAGTGGCCTCCACGATCAAGCATAGCTGCCTCAGCAAACCATCTGTCTTGGGCGCAGTAGCGTAATCCTAGGCCCCTACACAGATCCGAAAATGTACAAAGGCTTGCTGGTCAGGGGCTCTCATTCATGACAGAGGTCACATCGAGTCAAACAAATGCAACGGGCTCTGAAAGCGGCTGTCTTGTAGTAGAGGGGGTGGTCTCAAAACTATCCCTACATAATCCAAAGGTGGACCCTCTCTGGAACCCACCGCCCACAAGCTGGAGCGCAAACACCTCCCAACTCCTTGGTAAAGAACACGAGACACATGTACATATGGGTGCCAGGGGTAAGCAGCAGTTTTAATATGAAGTAGAACTGAGAGCTGCCACGGGTTCCCAACTCTTAAACCTTAACCTATTGCTAATGGACACAGGCCTGCATGACTTTATGTACAAGGACTGTCGGAACCGTGGTAGTCTAGTAAGCGTAGGGTCATGCAGGACTTTGCTCATCAGGCATGCATCATGGGTTTTGGGGGCTCTGGTGCTGGTGTAAGAGGAACACGAAGATCAGGACTTGCATTCGACTAACTTGAGCCCAAAAACTCTCCACGTGCCTGAGCACTGAGCCCTGAACCCTACACACCATCCTGGTTTTGCCCACTTGCGTCTAGCGGCGGGACGTCAACCTTCTGATCATCTACATATGGCGTGAAGTACCACCTGCCAAGGACGAGATTTAGATAAGATCTTGGGCTTATTAGTGACCATGACCGCTGTCTGGGGACTATATGAGTGCCGGACTATGTCAGAGACCATGCAAAAGAAGGTTGGTCCCCATATCGGCCATGCAAGGCTTGGCTCCTGCTAGAAAAACAAAAATGAGCCTCACCCAGCCTAAACAAGTTGCTTGTTCCATAGACTTCGTCCGACACTTGTATGGTGGCTCCTCAGGGGTTCTGATGACAGAGAGCTCAGTTAACGCGTATTGGCTGAATGGGGCCCGTTTTGCATTCCATGTCCGCTTGCATAAGTCTGGATTGTCTCACATCTGGCACACACTTTGGCAATCCTACCGCTCCATGCTGGCTATAAGGGCATTACAGGGGTGCCGCTTCTGTATTGGCAGGGCAGGTTCGAGCCTAAGCTCAAGTAAGAACTTGATCTAAACAACGGCCCAGGAGTTCGCTCCCCGTACCTATGCTGGTGCAGAGCCCCCAAAGGAGCCGTAGAACAAGTCAGCCACGTAGGCTGGTACTGGTACTTTATGCCTTCCTCTTCACTGCCTTAACCCCAGACAGAACTACGAATCGGCATGGGCACAAGAATAATGAGCAGGATAATACCATCGCCATTGCAGCCTCTTCCTCCTATCCTCCTCTCCCTCTACCGCCGCAACCAACACCGCAGACTGCTGCCACCACCTCCCACCCAAAACCCTAAGAGGGCCTCTGGGCGACATATGCCAAGATGTACTGCGTCATGTTGTGGACGAGCTCCAACGACTGACGGGCTTGGGGGGCTGGCGGTTGGGCTCATGCGGAGCAATGCTTTGAGTTTAGGGTGGGGATGTAAGGTTGATGAGGTGTAAGGGCCTTTCCTCCGACCAGGATGCCACGAAAACTTCGGAATCATGCAGGAAGTCGCCAGGTATAGGTTTATGGGGCCTACTGATGCTTGCGTGGTTGGAGGTTCACAGGTAGTTGCACGCGCGGCTATAAGGGGAGCAGCCTGCTTCACAACCCAGAAGGTAGATGCGAGTAACCTCTGTTGTAATTTTCCCAGAAGCCTCCAGCAGTACGGAGGACTATAGGGGTTAGGGGTGTAGGCTGCACGGGATTTTGAGATTTCACGAAGGGTGTACCTTCTTAATGATTGGAGGCTGGACGCTTTCAAAAGTGGAGCTTACCCTTTAGCATCCGGAGTCCTCACTTGGCACAAGAAGGGAACACTCGCTGCATCGTGCATGAAAAACATGCAGGTCATTTGGTTGTAGTGGCATCCTCAATCGAGCTGTTTCTGCAGTTCATCCGCGCTCAAAAGTTGCTTCAGAAAGAAAGGTTGTGAAGCAGATGTCACAGGAGCACGCCTTGAAAGACAGCAGCGATCATGCATAATGGTAGTTCCCACAAATAGGGAAGCCCCCCAAAACCTATAATCCATATTCCGGGGACCCCCCCAAAAAAAGGGACGCCTAATTTTTGGAACCCCCTGCTTCTCAACAGTGGTCCCTGCCGTACCCCTCGAAGCACTGCGACCCCTGTTCTACGCATCCCCAATGCCAAGCCAGATGCCACCTCCCCACATTTGGAATGCTACGGTGCATGTCAAAATCTGCATGACCTTAAACCTGACATTGTGCTATGGCTTCCAAAGTTTAGGGTACGTGAGGTCATGCATTTTTTCATAAGCCATAATTCGTCATGTGGTGTCAATAGACTGGGTGCCGCGTAAAGGGAGAACCTGTGAAGCGACGCTCGGTCACAACCCCCTGGAACAGGGGCATATATGTGGGCTATATGGGGATGATTCATGCTTTCTTAAACGCTAGTATATAAGGAATTGCACGCCGCGCTTCGTGCCTGGAGGAACAGGTTTAGGGTTGTTTGTCCTTCCTCGCAGTGGTCTCTAACTAATGGATCAAAATGCACATCAGGAATCAAGCACAAACATCCGAGCCCCAAACATAGGAACGCTCCTCAGTCCCGAGTATACAGTGTGTGCAGACTTGGACCCTAAACAGCACGTCGAGGCCCCAGCCCATGCAATCATAAACATGAAGTAGAGCAAGACGCCCCACTGCTCCTGGCTGCTTTTGGCTACTTCGCGGGGCCCCGGGGTTACTAATCGGTAGGGAACGTACTTACAATTGTTACAGTAGCGTTATGACGAGCTCGTCCAATTTGTCAAGTATATGTAAAGGAACCAGGGCTTTTGTAGGCTGACCCGCCCGCCCGCTGTCCATATCCTTACTGGTTGCTAGTCAAACCTCTCCTAGAGGATCCCGAATAACAGAAAAGAGTTTCCAAGCACTTTTCCCTGCCCTGCACGGCAGATCTTTGTCCGGGCCGCGTAGCATGTCGGTTACAGTACGCCCACCTTCCGTGCCGCAACGGGGATCCTTAAGGATGATTTTGTCAACACCTCAGCTGCTTGATTTCAAGGGTTCGAGCTGTGCAAGCGACTTTTGCAAAGCTCGTACCTACCATACGATCCGGACAAATCACCAAAGCATTCCTTCAAGTCTCTTTGTGCTTACTCAGACACACAACCCCAGCCTACATGTGTGCTATATATCTACGTGGATTGTTTGGGCTTTCATCTTGGGTAATACCCGCAGCCATCCTGAATCCTGGAAATTATTGTAAACTTCAAGTCGGGCAAAATTCCCTCCAGAGACCCTATGAATGCATTTCCCGCATTTTTGGGGCGAATCTTGAATGGTCCCCGTAAGTGGAGGCGGCCGTATGAATATGTATTCTTGAGTTTTGTCAGGGCGTCCCCCCTTTTGAGCAATCCCGACAACTTGCCAGCGGCACGGCTTGAAGTGACAGATTGCGGTGAATCTGCAGTTCAAGCTTGGGCAATGGGGAAGTTGAGGGCCAAACCGAAAAAGAAGTGGCTCTCGAAAAGTTAAGAGTACAATAGCATTGGACTTCCAGAGTCATACCCTTCTCAGCTGCCCACGCTGCTGATGTGGTAACAGATGCTCAAGTATGAATAGGAGGCCTGTTGCCTATTGCGAGGTCAAGGAGGGGCATCTGCGAAGGAACCTTTCTCCAAGACTGGTAAGGAGCTGGCTATGTTTGTTCAAAATTATTCTTCTCCATTTCCTTCAGAGGCTTCAGGCTTCATGCCAGCCCTGTCGCCCTTGCGGACAGATCTCCCATGCTGTTTCTAGCTGCAGGCCCCTCAATTTCTTCCAAGCGTAAAAAAGTCAAGACGGAACAGCTGATGAACTATAACCTGAAAGCCTAGCGCAGAAACCTACGGACATAGGAAGATTCCCATTAACACCCTCATGCACTTGAAGCAGAACCAATTTGAAAACCACATAGGACTTGTTGGCTGCTGCAGACTATGCGTTTGGCATGGATTCGCGGCTGCCCCTTCCTTAAACCCCCAACCCTAAACTCCAAACGCAGAAACCCGGCACTCCCGAACGTGGCCCTCCAAATGCATTGCAACCTACCTGCAACAGATTTGAGGCGTGGACTTAGGTTCCAGAGCTTAAAAGGCTCAACATTTACAGCTTCAGAGTTTATGTTTAAGGTTTACAGTTTAGCGGTTTTGGTGTAAGGCTTGGGATCTTGGGCTTAGGGCATAAGGTTTGGGGTTTAAGCCGTGTGGTTTAAGGATTTGAGGCTGGAGTGCTACAAAGGCGAACAGAACTAGCTTTGGCACCCGCAGCCCTGGAAAGGCCTATAGATGAATTGCAAGTGGGTGGCATACCTGGGCTTCAAGCTTGCGACTTTCCGTATTAGTTCCTTCAAGAGGCTTGGTGTGGTAAGGATTTCAGAGACTAGGACTGGAATAGAGGGTCAGCCTTTTAACAGCTACCTAAAGTAGAAAATCTGCCCCGTACCACAGCCCTCTTTGTACATACCCTCCTTGCTTGTAAGCCACAAGCTGGCTTGAGCGTCCGGCCCCACGATCTGATTGAATGAGCAGCATGTGACCAGTAGATGCCTCACGTTTCAAGTTCTAGTCCCCTCTCCATCCTACTAGCGCAACTAGAGGTTCGCTCGCCCCCCCCCCCGG
>CAJNIZ010021424.1:46806-85416 GCA_905231905.1 Symbiodinium pilosum
GAGGGAGGGAGGGAGGGAGGGACAGAGAGGAGTTAACTTTCTAGTGAATTTCCTTGGCACTTTGGAAAGAAAAAGAGAGCGAAGGTTCGGAGAGGTACTGTATCAGGAGTAAGGTCTTGGAAGTCTTCCCGTGATGACTACTGAGACTTCCATTTAATGCTTCATGCATTATGATGACTCCTAAATAACCGATGCTCTTGCAGCAAAACTTTCTGTCGATATCGCATTGGTAGCATCATTGAGCCAATGCACATTGCCTGGACACCGAACTGCTATGACGACTCAAACCCTCCAGCCATCCCCAGCCAGACCGACCCCGCATCCGTTCGGGTCTACTGCCCTGACGTCTACCCCACCCCAGCCTTCACCCAAAACCTCCTCTGACATCCTCCTGAAGCCCAGCTTGGCGGGCGCAGTCATGACCAGAGGGGTTCCCCAAATCCTCAAACCTAAGCCCCGAATCCAGCATTCTAAAGCCTGAGCTGTGAAGACAAAGTGACAAGGACTATAGCACATTGCAATAGACATTGCGGCCCCCTTTTGCATGAAACAAACAGAGCTTGTATCTAGGAAACACATGCAAATGCCGCAATTAGGATGTAAGAGTTTGAGGACTCAGTTGCGTGTACAAAGGCTAGCTTGAATCCTAGCTGCTAGAAATGGGGTTATAAGGCCAGTAAAGCCCTGTGTGGACTCCAATCCTTGTAACCCGACCTTGCAACCTCCTCAACTAGGAGGCTAAGCACCTTCAACCCCAATCACAAGCCCTCCGCAACCCTGAGCTTTCTGGACTCCCGAGCACCAAATGCAAATCCTTGCGGCAGCGACCCTTCACAAGATCACACATCACAATCCAGCAGCTGATAGCTACGTAGGGGGACGGCCCCAAAAAGTCATCCACGCAAACGAAAGTAGCGAGGCCCAGGCGTGGATGAGGAAAGAGGCGCAGAACCGCAAGAACAGCATGTACATGAAGCCAACCGCAATGGCCTGCACTAACATCTTCGAAATGTGATATAAGAATCTCAGGGACTGCTTGGACATGATGTCAGGCAAGTGGGTTCAACATCTTGCACACACATGACAACTAGAGAACAAAATCACTGCCAGATTGATTCTTCTTTCGTGTCCAGAGCGTCAACCATTTGACATTGAGGGATCCCCTCGATGGACAGATCTGATTCAGATGCAAAGAACTTAGAATCCATTCTGCGAAGCGAAGAGGTCTCACAAGGAAACCCGCATGTATACAAGCCAGGGTTGAGGGATCCACGAAACGTCTTCACGGGAATCGCGACAGGCGGGGTCGCCAACCTGATGGCTGCGTCAGTTTTGGAGTGCCAAATCTCCAGTTGGTATCAACTGGGCCAGCAGCCATGAGCACTGGGCATGTCGGTGTCGTGATCCTGGACATTTGTCGTTCTTCGTGGACCCTCGTAGGCTTGTCTGCCAGAAATTGCCTGAATTCGGGCGTGCCGGTGTCTCAATGGCGAAAGGAAGTAGCACGGAGTGAGAGAAACGAGGGAGGGGCGGGGGAGAATCCGGAGAGGGAAGCCTGGGAGGGTGGCAGGTGGGGAGGATAAGCAGCGGAAGGGCAGAGGGGGCAAGACAGGAGGGAGAGCACATATTCGTGTCGCAGCCCGTCGCACGTGTCTGGTGCGGGCTGCCTGTCGTGTGACAGCTTTCGACTTGGTGGCTGCTATCAGGCTTAAGACGTCTACATGCGACACGTGTCTGCTCAGTGCTTCGTCCGCAAAAAGACAATTGCAGGGGGCAAAATCCAGACAGCAGCACCCCGGCTCAAGAAAAGGCCAGCCAGTCAGAGCCCTATAGAACCCCTAAACATTGGGGTGCAGTACTGACAGCCTGACCCACAAATAGCGCAACCCCACAACCCTTGATGGCGCTTCTTGATCGCCGCCTTCCCCGGAACAAGTATAAAGAGGTGGTGATGAAGGTCAAAATAGAACAAGCAAATTTCAATTTCAGGGAGTTCGCGGAACTGGGGTTCCCGGATACATCCACAAATCAATACTCATGTGAAACCCCACCGTGGAAAGTTCCTGGCTTCTGCTCAGCAGGAAACACACCGGTAAGGGGTTCCAAAGAAGTCTCCAAAGTGCTTCGATTGTGCTTTGACGCAAGGTGCTACATGTCATAATGAAGAACAATACCGTACAAGGGCCCACAACCGCTAGAGAAGCCTTCAAGGCCCTTAGCTTCGGGATCTTTCCTTAAACAGCCCTGAAACACAAAGCCGATTCCAGTCCTAAAACCACATTCAAGTACGGCCTACCGGCAGTTACGGATTCTAGTTTAAATGTATTCTCGCGGTTCGTAATGCCCCACTCGTGACAAGTGAAATAAGCAACGAGCAACATCTTGATTGGGGCTCGAACTGCATGTAAGATCCCTGAACTTTCTAGCCCGAACTCTCAGCCCAGTACAGATATATGCTGCAAGACGCAGGCCCCTAATTTCTGAAGGTTTTTTACAACTCTGGCCATGAGCCCTACATTCGCTCTTCTGCACGAACGATCGGAAAGCTCGTCTGGCAGCCTGGTCCCATCTATGAGCCTAGTGTCGCAGCAGCGGAACCGAAAGGATTTGCAAGATGAGATTAACGCAAACCTGAACAACCCTCACTGGTAAGGAAGTCATTCTTCACCTGATCGCATGTCGTGACTAATTTTGGAGCATGGCCCCTTGATGCCAAAAAACTCTACATAGTACATATTCATAACCCAAGCGTCTCCCCAGACCACATGCTGAAAGGCTCCCCTGCGGTTCTTTACCTGCCGTAGCATGCGTTTTTTACCGGATGCCGTAGCATGCGTACTCCTTACCAACGCCACAGGGAAGCCTCGAAAAGGAACCCCTTCTTATGGAGAATTACATAGCCACTCTCTGTGGACTACTCCGAGGATCCAGGACCCCAGGTATACCTTGAACCCGCAACCCATGGCTGAGGATCTAGCCACAAAGATCACAGCAACAAGGTGCATCCGGGCTTTCGTGACGGACGCAATCTGAGTTTTTTCAGAACTTGACGTTGAGGAGGTAGGGGTTCCCTCCAGCAAGTACAGGGAAGGGAATGCAGAGGTTTTTCTGAACAATGACTTGCTTGCGCAGATCAATCATTCCGTGCTTGTCTGCTTTTATAGCACATCAGCCATCCAGCCCCAACACGTTGATTATCCCAATGACGAGGCTCCTGCCCTACTGTAGAACCCCGAAATAGTACAATAATGGAGAGTCGGGGTATACAGAGCTCCTATAAGACACAACATGCAGGGGGCGGAAATAAGCTTTTGGCTGCATGTTTGTTATTCCTACGCAATCGAATGTGTACATTGCCACCCATCTAGCCCTAATTATGCACTCTAAACCTTTTCAGGGCCCCCCCTTCCAAACTCGAAAGCGAAATAGAGCATGACATGGGAGCAAGCTGGGCTTATGGCGGGGTCATTTGTGGACTGTAATGTGGGGGCCTGCTTGAATAAGGTTCCGTAGGTTGTTCTAGTACATAATGGTAATCAGGGGGCAATATTACTCATTATTCAGGTTCCTACTGCACTTAGCTTTCGCATTGCAGATAGCAGCTCCAAATAAACCATGCCAAAAAAGAGAGAGCAGACATCCCACAATCGCTAAGAAAAAAGTTAGTTCTTGCCATTCAATCTAAAGCGTACAGTTTAAGGGGGACCGTTGATGGACAAAATTCTGCGTGGCCGCCAGGATAGCCTAGCATCACAATTTCAAAGCCATGGGCATCATTTTGTATATGACGACGACATGGAGTGGAGTATCCCAGCATCCGAGTGAGCGAGAAGATGCCTTACAGGATCACATGCTCCACTGAAAGGAAGATTTCCATCACCAGAGGCCCCCATACATTCTTTGGTCTTGCATGCCTGCATCCAGTTGGAAGTTCAGGGGACTTAGTAGTTACTTACAACTCAGCTTGCAACCATACTTATAGTCCTGCCGAATGGCCTTTTTGGGGCTACCTAAAGAAGGAGTGCTACTAACATGATCTGAGCATCTACGAAGCCCGGTCAAACCTCCAAGTAGTTTCCTGGGCTACCTGGATTAAAGGTGCCAGGATCCTGAGGATCGATTGAAAAGCTATGACTCCCTGCGGAAGGCACGACTTCAAAAAAACGTGCAAACTACTGTTACCAAACTAAAGGATACTTACTCCAAGACTGGTCCAGGATTGAGAGGCATTAACATTCAATCTAAATCGATCCTGGTGCAAAATCACGGAACATACAAATACTCTGTATGCGCCCTTACGGGGTCAGTAAGTGCGCAATTCTACTGCTTTCTTGCGTAGCTGTCAGTCACAGAGTCAGTGATCAATCTTGCTGCTGAGTTTCATGCAACTAGCAGACCGCTGTTGTGGTCGCGCAGGCTTGCTTGGGATTCTGTAACTTTGAGAAGTACAGGGGGCTAATTGCTCCACCTCGTCGGACCACAGATAGCCTTCTTGCGCAGGATGTGTATTCTCTCATGCCAAGAACGCTACTCATGGGTTTGGCTGGATTCTCCCTGCGGCGCAAGGATTTTGGGCTCGTGGTTGAGCAGCTTTAGACTGTCGCCAAGAGCCGCTTGAACTTAGGCTGCCCGGGCTAAGGCCGGTGACGCGTGCAGCTAGCTACCATGAAAATACTTGTCACTTGGGGTGGCCGGTGTTTTGTTGTTAGGGGAATGGGTTAACTGCCAAACCATTGCCCTAACAACAAAACACCAGCCAAACCAAATGACAAGTATTCCCATGATACTATGAGATACTGACACTTTTTCTTATTGATGGGTCGGTGGGGTTATCATTGGAGAGAGGGAATCAGCGAACTCCACGTTGGCGTGGCAGCTGCAACAGGGCTTTGGGTTTAGTTTAGGGGTTCTTGTAGGATCCATGAATGCGGAAGAACAGGCTTTCAAATAAAGCACCGTGCACTGAATCCTTAAGTAAGCTCCGGACGATGTCCATCAAAAGTCCAGGGGTGCCAGCAGCGCCCTTGGGGGTGAGTTTAAGGTTCAGGGAAGCTAGGTCTTCATTGAGAAGTTTTGTGCTTTCCGGGCTTAGGTCTGTAGTCGAAGGGATTGATCTCGATGCAAAGGAACATGAAGGGCAGCTATCCCCAACGAGAAACACAGGCAAATCTTGGATTGTGCGCGTCTCCAATGCTTGGGGTATATGAGTCTACTTCACACCAAGACTTCAGCTGTATCTACTCTATAAACTATTTAAGTGCTGGATTGAACAGCTACAGGGTTGCTGTCGAAGGCCTGAGGTTCATCCCCAAAAAAGCCGCCGTACAGCTATGGCAGGGAATTCTTGGAGGATACCAAGGACTCTGCTGCATTCACGGGTGACGTTTCAGAGCGTTAGCGTTTCCCTCGCGCTTGATAGCCGCAGCAGGAAGTAAAGGCCTGGAAGGTCTCTTGGGACCCAGGCAGTGCGGTTGCTGGAGAAGCTACGTTCCAAAACAACGTCAAGCCTTTTGGCTCGCGTTGCTCAGGCTCAACCCTTAGTAGAAGTAGAAGCAACATGTCCTACATCCAGTGGGCCTACACTTCTCTTGTTCCCAGTCACTCAGCCTTTCCAACGGATAGGGACACTTTTGCACCGTCTAGGAATCGGGATCCCAAAATACTGCAACTTTTGAGGTCCAGGCTGTCTGTATGGTTCATCGACAATATGAGGGCTTCTCAAAGCAGGCGTGGCCACTGAGGGACCCCAGGAATGTACACGGAGTACACTGCAAACGTACACTGCAAAGGGTTCGTTCTGCGTTCCCCAGAAAGACTTCCACCAGGGTCTATTTGACAAAGCACTTCAACTTGGTACAAAATCACAGAAACTGGACAAGCAGCACCAATCAAACAGAACGCACAATGACAGGGCCAGACTAACATGAAAGCCCGCATGCTTCTTTTGAGAGGACAATGATCATTGTATGTCCCGCTTTTTGATTCCAAGCTTGACTATTATCATTCTATCAAAACTATGATTGTTATTTCCATGCTTGCTGGTAATCTACTTTTCTCATACCCTTTCTTATATATTCTTTGCAAGACAGGTACTGGAGACCTGGCAATGAGCTTGGGTCATTTCCTGAATAAACATCCCAAGAAACGGTAGCTTCTGAAAATTGGGTCCACACTGTAGGTGTGCCTGAATAATCTCGCATATCATTCTTGAGATCATGATATAGTCAAATTTATACAGGGAATCTAGGGCCACAGTATTGGTAATCATACAGGCTGTCACGTTACACTACAATCCATATAGGGACTTTCAGAAGGGGGCCCCTGATTTGCCTGTTTGGTATGTAAACCGAACAAACTCAAATGAGGTCGTGTGAAGCCAGGGAATCTCAACCGCAAACCTTTAAGCCCCAAACCCTTGAAACCACTGAATCGAATATGGAATTTCCGCAAGTATGGAACCCCGTCCCTTGGAAACCCTTAAGCAGGCCTTCACAGCCCGAAATACGAAACCTGCTCTTCTTGTAGTCGTCCTATATAGTCCCTAGAAATTCCCCATGTAGTCCCTATAAACCCTAAACCCTAAATCTAAATTCCTAGGTCCTAGCATGACTTGCTTGCATGGGCCTACCAAAACCCCCTCTCAAGATTTGTTTTGAGCTCTTCACTAGGGGATCATTTTGGGAAAGTTACACCCCTTTTAAAGGCATCCATGCAGATTGTACAAAAACAAGGGTGTTGCCAGATAACTAGTTTGGCGCCCAAGCATAATACATGCTATGTAGGCACATGAATACTTTGGGCTGTATTTCACTCTGAACCCTAAACCCCAAATCCGAAAGCTGAAATTCAAGAAGTCCATATTTGCGTCCCAGACGCTTTAAACCGCGTCATATCTCCAGCCAGACGCTTTCGCTCGTGCTCCTTTGCAGCCTGCAAGGAGTTTAGGCTTTGGAGCTTTGGGTTTAGCGTAAGCCCAGGGTTTAAGGTTTCATTTTCAAAGCCTTACCTAGAACTGCAAAGTGTCTAGCAAATGGTCTACCACGCGTTTTTCCACGTATAGCGCCTGTGATCCTGGCAACACCACCTTTTCTTCTAAGACCTACGCCCGACATCAATCTGCATCTTCACCCGACGTCTTCAATTGCAGCACGCAGCCAAAAACCACAGGTGCGATCCATGCAACCTCGGTTCTACAAGGATCTGTTGTTTTCCAAAGGGCTCATGTAGGTATACAGGATACACGTAAGGCCCGAAACCATTTCCCATGTCCCATGTGGCTACTTCGCAGCGCAAGTACACACTGTATCTCGGACCCTTTAGGTTTAGTAGCTGCAGCTGCTGTTGGCCATACCCATCCAAAATTGAAACTGGGTTATAACCCTACTTATAATCGAAGCAGTCCCTAAAAGGACCACAAGTTGGGATATAGGCCAAGTCATAAGCGTTCACATAGTCCCATGGACCTCCAACTGAAGCGCGCACCTGGCTAATCCTGTTAATCATGTTGCCCTTTGCCCCTTGCTTGAGGTGGGTAGGGTGCAAGTGTGTAGATGCATGGAGGACGAGAAGTCAACATGGCTCACATTACACGGCTGCCCAACCTCGCAATACGTCATAGATCCTATTGAGCGCAATACTCCTTCATTCAAGAATAAGTATACCCCACATCAAATTAGATAGGGATCCAAGCCATATTTAGAGTACATTTCTCAAGGGTAATGGGCTCTCTGGGACAAAAACCGAAAACCACAGACCCTGAAATGTTTCGAAGAAGATTTCAGAAATGGCTCCTGGCGATATGCCGCAAGGATGTTCTCAGTAGTGGTTAGTCAGCAACGGGGACTGGAAATAAAATGTGCCATAAGACTATGAGGGATTCTATAAAGAATGCTATCAGAATCCGTTCCTTCATTGCGTGCTCGCCGCCGCCAAGTTCAGCCGTGAAAACTAAACCCTTTGAAAGCCTCACCTCAACACCTCGCTCCACATATCCCCGAATTAGTGTGCTTCTGCGGACTTCTGTTGGAGATACAAGGCAGCCTGTAAAAATGCAGTAAAATCTCTCGCCTTTTTGGAAAAGGTATAGTGTAACATGCGTTGAGCAAAACCCTTTGAACTGCCAAAAAGACATTCCCAACTACGGTTTGGGGGCGGGCATGCGCCTTTGACATTTTGATTCCAACCCTTCATGTTCAATTGCGTGCCAACAATAATGGTGCTCTCTAGCATGCTTCCAACTTTCACTAGCACTACTGGGAATGCAACGGGCTTCAACGAACGATTCGACGCGCAAGCCACGCTTTCAGTCAAGGGGCTGATCGTATGTTCGGACCCTTCTGTGAGAATTTTTCTGAAGCTCCCCTCTCCCTCTATATATATATATACATATGTATCAAAAGATGTGCTCCCCATATAATGGCTTGGACAAGCCAGTGTCGCACAAGATGCCTGCCGCCTCCATGCTAAAACGTTGCATCCTTCAAATGAAAGTTCAACTGGAAAAGAATGCAAAATGAAAGGGAGGCTGGTTTATGGTATAGGGGTTGCACATAGGGGCCTGAACCATCATAAAAAGGCTTGCGACACATCCATACTATAGTTGCTCAAGAACGATGACGGAATGATACTGCGAGCTAGTCAGGCTTCTGCATCAAGCCGGCTATAAGCCCCAAAGAAAGTCCAGTTTCCATCGCACTTGTCATGTTTTTTTTGCAGTTGACTGTCCATTTATGGGATCAAAATACCTGCCCTCCTAGTATTGAAGACTCCCATTCTGGTATATTGTCATTTTTACTACTAGGGAGACAGGCCTTTGCAGGGACAGCAAGGCATGGACGTCTCGCCCTAAACCATCAGAAAAAGTATGGAAATTTCCCCAAATAGGGGGGGCCCCAATATAGATCCCCAAAAACTGTGGTCTTTAAAGGGATCTTCAACACTTGTACTACTAGTGACAAACTCCCATATGATTTAGCCATATAAGTTTTGAAATGTAGCATTTAGAAGTTGGATTTGGGGGTTCAAGGTTAAGAGTTTCACATGGGGGCTTCCAGAAAATACAGGTCCCCCTGTGGGAGTCCTCAGAAGAACGATTCTGGGGGCAGCCCTTTTTGTGGGGAAACGCTTGTTTAATCCGTAGATTGCTCCAAGCAGACCTGGAAGCCCACAAAAAAAAAAAAACTCGAAAGATCACTGTCCTACTGAAGTGAGCTATATAGTCTATTCTCTTAGTATCCCCTTTAATAAGCCCTATAAGAGTCCCCTATATTCAAGCCCCTATTCAACCACCCTGTCAGGAGTTTGGACTACGGTTCAAAGGGGGCTGCGTAGGGTTCTATGTTGGATGAAGGTGCAGCTGAGACTGAGGCCCACAGGGCATGCGACCGCTGTAAGCACTTCCTCAAGTCTCTGGGCGACGCAAACAGAAAGTGCAGTAGGCCCTCTCATAGTTGGATACTCCTCCGGGGTACTTGTCATTACACAACCAACAAACATTAAACCGCAAGTACTCAATTCCTAACCCCATCCTCCCAAGTTGCCTTTAACCCTCCAAGTAGCTAGGGAGCTGTGGGAGCCAATTCGCAACGCAAATCCATTCTTGCAAAAGAACACAGTACCCCAACCGCTGGCATCAACAAAACGTTATATGATTCCAGGATCTACTAAAACAACGTTTGGAGGTCGGCAGGAGTGCTTGACCTGAGAGGACTAGCTTGAAGGTGGCTTCAAATTCGAAAGCATCAGCCGCAGCGTGTTACAGCACAAGGTGATCAGAGCTTGGGTTCGACTTGCGCACCCGCTTTGCTTTTGTAGGGGTTGACGACGCAGGCCTTTTGTCAAAGGAAGGTTCTCAGTTTCTCATGCAATCTAGGTCGTGATGATGGCGGACTTGCGAGTACTGGGCGACTTCCGTTCATGTGACATCATAGAAGGCATTACTCTCCGACTAGCATATGACTGTTAGAAGGTTTGTATTTCTGGAAGTGCCTGGCAACTACTACATTACCAGCACTGCTGCGAATATCAGCTGTACAAGCCAGTGTTCGACGGAAGCAGCAGTCCCTACATCCCAACATGGTAGAGAGCAGTGGCTCCCACGCAGTTTTGGTTGCTTGCTTAGTTTCTCTGTAGCTGCCCTTAAGATACTATCACACAAAGATCCAGAAATCTGCGCATTCTCCAAAGCAACGGTCTGACCCTACAAACCAAACCTGCCTGGAACTCCTGGTAGTGGTGTGCAACTACTAGGTCGAGCATCTCTTGTTGATATCACAACACAAAAGACATACTACCTACAACAGGAACTACAAGGGGTGGTCCATGCAAGGGCAACCAGATCCTTACCATCCCCAAATCGCTACAACATGTGCCAAGCCCTTTTACTGCAGCCATCCACTGCACACTGTGACTATACTTAGGTCTTGCCGGATGAGCCAGGCCGAGGTCTGAGGCATCAGCATGTTAAACTCCTCGGTAGGCCAGTCTTGCACAAGGACCTTGGTATCTTGTTCTGAGGAAGATACATCCTTTCCAGGTATTCTCGCGAACGACGGGGACCCTTGTAAGAAAACCCTCAAGCAGGACAAAACTCTCAAAGGTCCGCCGATGACAGTGTGTATCGAGAAAGGATTCACCCCCCAAAGTACTCGTTTTAACCCTGCCTCAACCCTTAATGTGTGGTAGGTTGTCAATATTTTGGTCCCGTATTCCGAAGCTATCCCCACTGGGGATCGGTAGCCCTTGACGAACCCTCATCAGTCACGAAACCTGAGAAGTTGAATGATCACGGGGTGCTGTTCCAAATTGTCTTTGATCCATGTGAAGCTCCTGAATACAAGAACATACCGCAAAGGGTAGATGGGCCCAAAGCGGTTCCCAAGAGCTACTTTGAGGCCCAAGTAGATACCATATGGTAGCTTGTCAAAAATGATGGTCTCTTTTTTCAGGTATCTTGTTTATTAGGCGCCTTATGATAAGGGGGCTAAAAAGAAGCACCACAACTTTGACAACCCACCATATATCTGCATAGACCGGGTGGGCGTTCGATCCATGATTTCGTATCCTAACATTTCCCGCTGAGCCCCTAGTGCTGCAAGTCATAAATTGGACCTTCATTGGGCCCCAAAGTCTACAAATATTACCTACATTGGGTTATTTGGAGCCTCAGGGGATGAAACTCCAATAGCATATCTCCTATGAACCACTTTAAAGGGGCCCCTATAAGATCCTTACATATATCCCTTAGGTGGACCCCCCCCCCACTCCAGCAATAGTCACTGTCACGGATGATGGTAATTTTGCTCGGGTCCTTTCACATTCCTACATGTAATACCCCTGTATAACCCAAACCTGTAGCTCGATGCGAGTGCCAGGCTGTGCTCTGCGTCTCTGCATCGTAGCAGACCTGGGTGGTACTTTAAGGCCTAGGGATGAGGTTTTGGGGTTTAAGGATTAGGGTTTAGGTTTAGGGTTTGCTGTGACACGGTGCTCAGTCGCTTGGAATGCGTCGTGCTGTGTGACATGCTGCGGCCTGACTGTGGCTGGCCAGCGAACACATTCACCCCCTCCCCACGATGCCGTCCGTGCCAGGCGGCCAAAGCATTCCTACTAGAGTTTAGGACGTAGACTCCGTTAGGTCAAGATGGACTACAAAAAACACATTCACAACCAGTGCCCCTCCGGCTTCTAGAATCCAAGATGTTGACAGGCCACATGAGACTGAGAGGCCCTGAGGGGAGGGGTGTCGCGTCACGTTGTGTGGTTTTGAAATTTGAGCCGCTCTGCACCCCTTCCCTGGTCCCGAAATTTGCAGAGGAGGGCCCAGCCCCACAGAAAGTGCACCAGGAGGGGGAACCACTGCGCCTACCGTCATAGGTGGGCGGCCTCTGCCATGAGTTGCCTCTGTTTTTCTCGGCAATTCCAGGCCACGGCTACACTCTTTCGTCTCGCGGCATCGTGCATCGTCTCTACACAGCTTGAAACCAACATCCTCTCATGCTCTCTCTCTCTCTCTCTCTCTCTCTCATTGTTCTGCGAAACGGGCATCTGTACCATGACGCCTGAAACCATGGAGGTAGCACGCCGTGACGCAAAGCTTTGGGGGATCGCATCGTGACACTGTAAGGAGGGATCGCACAGTGACGCCCAAAACCCTAGAGTCATTCCACAAAAACATGTAAGCCCTCAACGCACCCTCGAACCAACCCTGGGGGGTCCCTTGACATATCCATTGGATAAAGCCTTATGCGCGGGGGCTTGCTGTCTAAAGCGGCCCCTGCTGTTCTGAAGGCCCTAGACGCCCCTGAAAGGCCCCTTCAATCTCCATCAAGCAGCCCTTGAGAGGCCCAGCCCCTAGGAAGTGCCTGAAAGGCCTCTGGGCCGGGAGCCCCTCTAGCTTCTGCACAACTAGGATTTACCTGATGCACAGGTAGATCCTACATTGTTGGCCCAATTTCGGAAGCTGCTTGACATTCTGTTTAGGTCAGGTTGACCTTCTTCATGAATAGAAATTCACTTTCTTCACAAGAAAAAATAAAGAACAACCAACCTTACTGAAAGACCTCGTTTTCGGTAAACTTGACCTTATGCACCAGAGGGTTTTCCTTGTGCACAAGCGGATTTGTCTTATCCACAACTCCAGATTTCCCTTGTGCACTAGCGCCATTAACATGTAATCTCTATATATAATTATACACATACATACACGAAGAAGTAAATGTATATATACATATATACATGTATATATATATAGGCAACAAAGGGTTTGGGCTGTATGGGTTAATGTTTAGGTACTAGGGCTACCTGTTCCAGGTTCAGAGTTTAGGGTACCCCAAATCCCAAAGGGTCCGTATATGTATGTGTAGTTATGCCTGGTTTAAGTCTTAGGGATACATCCCCGAATAAGGGAGAATCAAATAGAAACGAACATCGAAAATGCATGGAAACCGGGGCCCTTATGTTGTGGCTTATAGGGATTTATGTTTAAAAACTTAAGCGTCTCTTTCTGGAAGACCTTCCTATGAAGGATTTTGCCATTTTGGGATTCCCATATAGATGCTTTGGGGCCCAAGTATATACCAGATAGCTATATGGGCCCTTCGAGAAAATCTTTCATGAATAGGTAACAAGAGAACAAATCCCAAGTTGCCGCCTGGAGACATGTGATGTCAAGTTAGACGTAGGGCAGCTGTCTACACAGATCCTCGGCTTGGGGTCTAGGGTTGAGGTTGTGGCCTAGAAACATCCATACCTTTTGGGAACTCAGCAACACCTTGAATGCCTAACCAGGACACAGGATCCTTGAAGCTTGCACAAGGTACCAAACTTGTTCCGCGAAATGTCATGGCACTTGAAATTTAAGGGTGCGTTTTCCTGCCCTTCAGACTCCTTGACTCTCTTGCGCTTGCGGTATGTCGGGGTGCTTTCCATTTGGAAAAAAGCTTGCTTTGAAGTTGAGGGGGCGATGGAACTTGAAATGAGCACCGGCATTCTTCTTGCACTCAAGTGGCAGAGCCCTGGTGCCTACCGTGCAAGGAGCTTAGAAGATCAGGACAGGATAGCCAAAGCTGCCCCGAAAAGTCCATGCAGCTATATAAACGGTAGTCATATACTCTAGATCCGAAGCTCATACTGTATACCAACATGGGTCCTGTTGGCACTTTCACACAGACTTGCTCTGACCTCGCTCCAGCCCAGCAAACGAGGGAAGCTACTGCAGAGGGACTGATATTGGACCGCAATCTCCAATTCCTCAGCAACAAAACCCCTGTGAGGCTCTCAGTCTACGAATACTACCTACATTGCGCCCTCATGTTTAGAAATGCTGGCAATCTTGGGCTCTATTGGAATTCGAGGGAAACATCGCGCATACATGCTTGCTGCGGTCTCCCTAAAGGGTTGGTTTGAGGGTCCTGGAATATTGTTAGCGGAAGCAGTCTTGCAGCACCAGAAGTGTCCGGAATTCCTCAAGCCCGTTCAGGTCCCTCGGTGAAAACGAATGGTCTTGCCTCTAGATCCCTGCAGTAACACATGCGTGACAAAAAAAACAATGCCTCGTCATCCTTGCAAACCGAAAGGGAGTAGTTTGTTGAGGGTCCTCGAAATTGACTATATAATATGTCAACATCATTATAAAGCACCTCTTCGTAACCACCGTGTACTCGTCCTGAGGTGATCCCAGACTGATTCCCTCAAAGTCATCGGTCGCAATAGGCAAGGCGCGGGTGCATAATGTCTATGCCTTCTTCGTCCGCCCTCCGAACAGTTGAGGCTGAGGGTAGCTAAGCACAGGCTTACCCACAGGCCCCAAGACAACTTGATTAAGGAAGGTGCTGTAATTAGCGCAAGGATTCCGAGTATGTTTTAAGGAATATTCCTTACTTCAGGGGCATGGGGCTCAGCTCTCATTAGAAACCAACACCCAAGCTTTGCAGCGCAGGGTCTCTTCGAGCGGTGGTCAGAGTCAGTATTCCAAAAGGATGCAAGCAGCATACCGTGCACATCTGGCCCCCAAGTAGTTGCATGGGAGCACCTTCGGGTCTTTGACTGATACTGCGTTCTCAAAGGTGAGGTATTATCACCCAATCACACCTAGAAGTTGATATGGGCTCCCACTAGTAAAGAAACGGTACTAACAACAATACCAGTTGTACCTGGAGTGGTGCCGTAGTAGTAACAATGACAATCAAAGGGCTCCATTGCAAGTGAAAGGACAGCAGCGTTTAAGGGCCCTGTTTCACATTCCATGCTTGCTCGTGAGGATACATGAGCTGCTCGTTTTGCCTTCTGTCGCCATCAAAATCCTAAGTACCCAACAATTCAGAACTTGGACCCTCAGCGTACTCTACGACCCCGGAACTCTGCCCTGCATCCCAGGCATTTGCGTTGCCTAGGGAAGCCATGTTAAGCTTGCACCTCGAATACGTTGTTAGCATCCTTCCTGTTAGTTCTTGCTTTATCCCACTTGCGGATGGACGAAACCTTGCACAATTTACGATTCCACAAATACTACAACCCCTAGCACGCACGGTTTATTAGGTCGTGCAAGATTCCTACGACTAGCATCGCCAATACACCTATGATGTCTTCTGCCACCCTGCAGTCCAGACCTGACAAATTATCCCCTGAGGCACCACTCTGCTTTCTAAGTCTGAGCGGAGGGTCTGTTGATCAAACGTCGGGGCCAGGTTTGCGGTTTAGGCTTTAGGGCAGTTCCGGTACCAGCAATTCTCGTAAAGGTTTGGGGAGGTGTATGATTATTGGGCCTTGGACTCTTAGGGTTGTAGATATGAATGGATCCTTTAGACAACAATGCCCCAAATTGCCACATCGGTTTTGTAGCTTTGCTGAGGCTGAGGTAGCCTACATTCCTGAATCTTCTAACAATAGTGGCTGCATAATAAACCCCATACCTGTTCTTCATACCAAATTGGACTCATGGCTATGATTTCTTATGCGGTTTGTGGGCGCTATCAGTTCATGTTCTTCTTATCGTTTTGTGGGCTCCCGGCGCCATTTGGAGGAATGTTCGGGCTAAATGTTTAGGGAAGGGGCTAACAACACCAATAGCTTTCAACCAGCGCGATCACGGGAGCCAAAAACTCACCATCGCTACCCCAAGGCGAACCAGGCATTTACAGCCTCAATAATGCAGAACTGCGAGCTGATGCGTAAAGCTCTAAGCCCGGACCCACTTTTGAGGGTTCTCATTATGACCCCTGTTGAGGTAACGAGGTTCGTTGACAAGGGTGCAGTTCGGCCTTGCGTTGCTACATTTGAGGTTAAGGCTTACTATTGCTTTCGTTCTGATTCCACAACTACTGTTACTCACCATCGCTCTCGCTCATCATTGCCTTGCATTATTCCTAAAGTCCTGTTATGATCGTCACCCTTCTGCTTTTGAAGAATCTGGCCTCGAACAGAAGTATACGAAGCTGCCACAGACCAAGCCGTTGTCGCAGATATCGCGACCGCACATCCTCTTCCAGGATGCCCGTATGCTTTGGGTTTGGGGGCTATAGGGGTTTAGGGTTTGAGGGTTTAGAGCCTGGACATAGATGTAACTTGGTTCTGTTTGCCGAATTGTCTTTCTTGTTTAGAGCATCCCAAAATGTTTGGATCCTCTAGGCGACAATTTGATTTCGAGTCAAAATGCGAGTCCAAGCCAGAGAGCAAGGATGTTGAACGCGAGAACGCGATTTCTAGCCAAAAGGCGGCGACACTCCATGCCAGAGCTTGAGTTTCGGATCCCGAAGTCCGGCATTGAGATTTTCAAAACCTAGTACTTCTGCAAAATTACAGCACTTGAAAGCCACGATAACTGTAAATTTACAATAGCATTTGGGGCTTTGGCAAGGCCGCAAACACTTTTTGAAAACCTGCAAACACACGAGCCATTGAAAAGGTGACAGAAGTTGTTGATGAGGATCCAGTTCTAGCATTTATTCGACATGATACGGGTTCATGTTCAAAAAGAGTGGGGCGGTGAGGGGGGCCTAGCCCCCGGCCTATCTGCATCCACTATGAGACATGATACGAATTCATGATTAAAAGGAACTTTTTGCTAACCGCTGAGGAATGCGGCAATTATTGATGCGGGTTCACTATTAGACATGAGGCGAGTTCATGTCACAAAAAAGCGTGGGAGTTGGGATGGGGCGCAGTGGCAGTTGTTGATGAAGATTTGCCGTTCTTCTTTCTTCCTTGCGTTGTTCCTGGCTCCCTGGTTCCTGCCTTGCGCCCTTGCTTCCTTGCAGACCACCCAAAAAACAATACACCAAACAACAAAAACTGTAAAATGGCTAGGACTACAAATCATACTAGAAGGATATATTCATGCCGTTACTAGTCTCCGTGTTATGAACACATTTCGTGTTTCTAGTATTGTGAATATTAGTGACATGCTTTCATATCAGCAGTAGCAATGCCATCGTTACAGCCATTTCTATTATTATTATTGCTATCACTACTAGGTATTGTTACTATTGTTACCATGATCAACCTGAGTACTCCGGTCGCCAGGGTGATTACTCGAGTTACTGTGAGCAGTACGAATATACAACACTGCTATGATTACTGTAATACCCGTATTTATTACGAAAGCTACATCGTACTGAATTCTTTGTTTCTTTCGTTCTCTCTGTGTTTATGTCTTTCTTTCTTGATTTCTGTCTTTATCTCGTTTTATGTCTCCTTCTTTCTGTATGACGTTATATCTTTGTTATTTCTTTCTTGCTTTCTTGGCTTTTGTTCTGTCTGTCCTCCCCCCACCTCATTACTCCACACAGCTCTTCCGGGACTAGAAGAACGAGGAAGAAGAGATCAACGATGAGGCGGACGAAAAAGAGTAGCCGCTGCGAAGTAAAAAAGGACAGGCTGACACGCACAGTCATGTTAAAGTATTATGCGAACAGAGCTAGAATACTCAGTGGGGGCAGCCAGCGTCATTGCACACAGGTAAGAGCCACATGGAGTGCCCCACTCCCGAAAATGTGAAGCTCTTCCGCCCCTCTGGGTGTCATGAGGCCTGCCGTGGTAGTCGAAGCCACGCACGAACTTGGACATGTCGCCATGCTGAAGTGCCTGCACGGCTTAGGCTTCCAGATTAGCCGTCTACCGCCCCTATTGCCTGATGGACCCTACCTTGAAAGGGGCTACAGGGGCTACGCAGAGTTTAGATAGGAGATGGAAAATAAAACAGGAACTATGGCAGATGGAGGAAACCTGACATCACCCTATACCTCATTCAAGCATTTTCGGGATCCTACTGCAAGTGGTGCAAGACTTCCTTCATACAGCGCATTATGGTATTTAGGAACTCAGGGATGCCAAAAGGCAATCCCAGGGGTCACTTTGAGAAACTCGCAGTGTTCGTATGTAAACATGATCCAAAACTTCTCATCCCAGTTTGCATGATTGCAGCAAGGTGATGAAAGAAATCTGCCGATAGTTGCGAGTTCTACGCTGCGGTAGTCCCTTTTTTGGCTGCAGTGGCCCATCTACAGTATCTCATCATATCAAATAAAATAGTGTCCATTGTATTTCCATTAGCCCAATATATCCCCTATATCGCTGGAATTCATTGGGATATAACCCGCAGGGCACTGCCTGTCATGAGGAGCCAATCAGACACTTCACTTGCCAAGAGGTGATGTTGGGATGTCTGTATGTCCCCGCCTGAGGGTTTGCTAAGACTGAAATGCTCCCCAAGGATCCAGGCAGCTACATGTAGTTTCATTATACCTGGACCCCAAAGTAATTATATTGGTACCCCTTTCAGCCCTAAATATGGCTTGACCCCTTTTTTGCATCTGTGCTTGTACACAGCAGGAAGGAAAAGGCCGGGAGCACAAGCGCTGACTGGCTTCACCTCCAGACTTCAGCAAGACAGCAGTGGAAACCTGTGCAGAGGACGACTTTGTGCCGTGCAAGACGTGACTAGACCACTATATATAGTCCCCGTATATAATCCCCTAGATGGGACTAGTTGCAGAGACTGGCTAGATAGCCAGCATTGCACCACTTACACGGCCACGATCACAGATTTCGGGGGCCCTGGTGGCACCGATCACAGATTTTGGGGGGCCCGGAATTCAGCAGACGCTCCACGCCGATCACAGATTTCGGGGCCCCCGACGGCCCCGATCACAGATTTCGGGGGCAAGGACGGCACCGATCACAGATTTTGCGGGGCGCGGAAATCAGCAGACGCTCCACGCCGATCACAGATTTTGGGGGCCCCGACACCCCTGGAAAACCAAATGGGCAAGAAATGGAACATGAAATGGAAACAGGGGTTCTAGTGAACCTGAGAAAATAGTGAACCTGAGGAAAGTGAACAACTGAAGGATACCTCCTATACATAGGCGATTTCTGTAGACCCTACTGAACTGTAAATAGTGGCTCTCGGCATTGCCTTTCATGAGGCCTGAGGAGGCTGGGCCAACCCTGTAATCGCCCACAGAACACTTCTTTGATGGACTCCAGATGACGCCGGGCTTCAGTAAACAAAAAAATGGCAGGTGTTGGGCTCAAATGAGATGAGCGGCACTTGGGTCCCATGATCCGGTTCCGAACTAAGAGATTGTATATACCTGTGCACATCTATATATGTATATCCCCTATAAGGTCACCGACCTCAAACCTAGGCTGGGTGGTACTTCAATGGTCCCGAGAATGTCCTGCGAAAGGGGGTTCCCCTTATACGAAATTACGAACACATGAATCATGAGCCACCTAGTAAACCTTTAAACCGAAATCGCTGGGCCTCACTCACAGGCATGTACAGACCAGCCAAAGCCTGCGCAGCATGGACAGAAGACAGGGGTCTCAATATTTGGAGAGGGTTTTAGAGTCTGGGAGCTGGGTACGAGCTTACGATTTGAAACAGCAACGTGACATCCATGGCCCTAGATGCGTGAAATTCCATGGACCCATACAGCCAGGCATCATTAGTGTGACTGAAAACCAGGAATCCCTATATGAGGCGTTGTCAAAATCTTGGTCCTTTTTGGGGTCCCCTTTATAACATGGTGCTGAATAAATAGGGTACCCTAAGAAGGATAAACCAATGATAGCCCAGTTGGGTCCTTAATGGCCAGGATTACAACAGGGCTCTGACGTGACATTGCTGAACTAGGCTCTGTCGGTTTAGGGTTTATTTAGAGCCTAAACCCTAAACCCTCTTATTAGGGATTTGGATTCAGGGCACTAGGGCAAACTGCACAAAGAATGCTAGCCATGCGAACCCAGAATACCCTACAGCATCTAACTTGTACTACAAGGTAGGTTGCCATGCTAGGAAGAAGAATATGGCTTGGGCTAGTACAGCCATGGTTTGCGTTAGTATCGCTGGAATAGGTACTCCAGAACCTTGGGAAAAGCACGTCCAGAGCTGCTTGGGGTCTGGCCGCAACCAGCACCAATATCCAGAAGATATCCGTGCCTTGCAGAACCAAAGGGGCTATGAGGGTATTTTGTATGTACAAGATTTGGGGTTCAGGCGCTGGGTTGCTGTTTAGGGAACTGAAAGTAAGCAGGATACATAGATGTAGACGCTATGCCGAGGCAAACGCTAGAGAACATTCCCATGCATGTGGAGCGCTGCACTTACCTTCTGGTTGACGTGGGTACCAGCTTGTCGTGCTTGCTTCAGTGGCCAAGGTCACCAGGGAGTACGGATCGTCCCTGGAGGGAAGTCGAAGCCTTAACCTGGCCTGGCAACATGATTTGATGCGCCCTGCAAATCTTGACCCTACACCTTTCTCTTGGAAGCCCTGCATCACCTGGCATGCCGAATCTGTGTTTCCAGGGCCTGTGGTACTTGGGATGGCGGGAGAGTCAACAGGGCACCTTCTTCCCAGGGTTGCCCTGTGTGAGTCAGAGATTTGGTCAGGGTTACTTTACTGCTTCTTTGAGGCACCTTCTGCGCACCTTCTACTTTTCTTGTTTGCTTCTTGTCGCTCTTGGATGGAGACCGGGCAGCCCAACAAAGCTGTTATGTTTCTGCTGATCACAAATGCCAGACCAGAGGGCCCTCACACAGCCACAGAACAGCGCGCTTCAAAACGAGGATGCTTCTGGCAAGGATCTGATGCGGACCCCAAGGGATGTCGAATTTTGCGGGGGCCCCACATGCAACCTTCCATCAATCCTGACGTCATGGAGCCAGCCCCAGAGACGCACATGCGAGCTTTTTCGACCCAAGCTGGCCCAGATTCTAAACCCAAAGGGTCCATGTAAATTTACGGTACACACTAAGGGCCCAAAGCGGTTCCAATGCAATCAGTTTAGGGCCTGGTATTTAGCTACATGGAGCCTTTAGGAAACCCGAGTTCTCAGCTGCTGACAGTGATGATCTATATGGCCAGGCAGAGGTGCCACGCTTCTTCCTGCTGCAAGGCGGAAGGAAGATTTGCTATGAGGAGCCCTGACCCCTCAATTGTGGGGGCTTTGGATTGCCTAGGCTCCCATCTGTTTTGGAAGGATTCAACATCGGGGCTTGCTATTGCGCGAAGCCTGGTAGCTATCGGGTTCTAAAAATCTCAAAACCTAGATCCTGAACCCCCAGCTTGCCAAATTCAAGCCGGTTGCCCACACAGAAAACCGTGGGCTCCGTTACAAGGGGCCCTGGAATTGAGAAAATAAAGTATATCCCCCAAACATGTCGGCAAGCTTTAATGCATCGGTTCCCAACCCATAAGTAACCCTCTGAGGGATCCTTCGAGCCAATGAAAGTCAATAAGGGAAGAGGATCCTGCAGCTATTCTTGGAATGAAAAAGGAAATTACCAAAGAGAGGAATGTCGCTGGTACGTACTAGATCTCGGTCTTGACGTTATGAAAAATGCCTGGCCTGTAAACCAACAGTGACAGATTCTTTGATCTCATCATTCACACAAAACCCGTTTGATAATATTGAGGTGCGCGGAGCCTGCTCCTTTGGAATTGAGCTGCCTAGTATGATTGAACAAACGCTTGAATAAGAAATCGATGGTAGCTGGAGGCTGCAGTTCAGGTTCTAGAGGTAGTAGAGCCTAGCCTACAGATTCAAAGGCCTAGCCTTGTTTGACCCAACCATAAACCTTCTCCGCAGTGTCATGGTAGGACAAGCTTTCCTTAATTAGGACCGCCCAAATCGAAAAGGGTGTTCTGACTAATTTCTTAAAGCTTTACTTTATTCGTGACCCCTGCGCTGAATTGGCATTCCACATTACAGCCCACCAAGATGCAAGTAGGAAAATGATGGGGGAAAGGTTTTGTGCAATGATATGTTCTTTGCTTTGCAGCACAGATCCGTGAATTGTGGGGCTGTCAGTCATTCATGGTCACCTCCTGCTTTGCCTCGTTTAATGGGAGCGTCCCATGTGGTAACACTTTCACATGCCAGTGCTCGGACTGACCTGGGAACTTTGCTTGCAACACCTGATGAGCAAGCGCCTGCTCATTCCTTACAGGTCTCCAGCCCAGCATTGCAGCAGTGAGCCGCTGCGAGTAGGAGTAACTACTAGAGCTTGGAGTCCGGAGTGTGTCTTTTGGAGCAGAACTGAAAGCTAGGCAGCCTCAGACTCACATGCAAGGGTTAAGGTCTAATGCAGGAGGGGCCCATAGGATAACCAGGAGCGGCATTTTGGGCTCGCGGGGTCTGATTTGAAAACGACCGAAGCCCCAAGCATCCGTGAATTCACAATGCAACAATCTTGAGGAACGAGCAAGTACCGGAATCACCCAGGTATGGAGGCTTTTAACAAGTAGCTTCTAAAAAACTTGTGCAGCATATATGTATATATATATATAATATGTCCTGAAGGTATCGTATGTATGCAAATTGGGTGTGTGTGTGTGGACTATGGGGACGATGTAGGTATCATTTTGAGCAACTCCTATGTCCATGTGGTAGCCCTGGCTTCAAGGAATCCTTGTCTCAGCCACGGATTGAAGATGATTCAAGCTAACGCTAAGCTAACGCCAAGCTCCAACCCCTTGTCACACAAAAAGGGATTCAGACGGAAATCTTATTAGGACACAGCTTTAAAAAGATAAATGTCAACGTTCCTTTTCGGGCCAAGCCCTCAGCCCAATCCCTGAACCCCATAGCATGGCCTACAGGTTCATGGCTGTCGTCGGAAGCTTCTGCAGCCTGACGCAGCTTTTGGGTATACGGGTAAGGTTTAGGGATTCGGGTTTTGGGGTTTGGAGTGATCAGTTCAGGCAGTTTGGAGTCAAGGACTAGCATTTTAGGTACTTGGGAGGTCTGGGGAATGTTTTATTGCTCCTTGAAGCTGAAATTTTGATGGCCATGCAAAGATGATAGGGGCTGCGCCGTGGCATAGTGGACAAGCTCGGCGGCTACGCGTTTAAACTAGTCAGGGCTTAAGGTCAAAAGTATAATGCCCCCAAAGGCTCCATGCAGCTTTACGGTGTGTGCTGTCGGGCTTCAAGTAGCCATATGGGAACTCTTGGGCTATTTTGAAGCACCAGTAGCTACGGGTGCCCTTTGGCATCGCATTTAGTTTCGCTTTTTGTTTCCCATTAAGTGACAATTGCACACGCCTGGTACGGCACCCTTAATTAGGTTTCAGGAACGCCAGGTTTATATAAGGTAGATAGACTGAAGAAGCCTGACGTGACCCCGCTTAGGGTCGACATCTGCATAAGATGCAATGAGCATGGTGGGCATAAATGTCAATATGGTCTGCAACCATCTGGGTTTGAGCATTACGTGTGAAAGGGTGTTGACTCGTAAAAAAATGGACTGGTCTCAATGCCTTGCACTGGTTGTGCAACCTGTTTCTCGACTTACAATTCTGGATCTAAATCTTTGGGTGGCAGCATGCAGCTGTTCTGAGTACAGCAGCTGACCATGCGTCGGCTTTCATTTTCCTTAGAGAGGGGATTGGCAGACCAAAGCAGGGTAGGTTACACCATGGGATCCACGTAGGCTTTCATTTGACAATTCAGAACATGAGCATGACAACGACAATCGTAATACGACGGCTACGTAGTTGGCCAGCTTCTTGATTTCAAGTTTCCATACGCCATCGATTTGCAACATTCTTGTTCCCGTGATTTGGTGCGTGGCCTTTGAATCTTTGAGTCCCCGCAGCACCTAGGGTTCTCACCCAACCCATCCGGAAATTCCACGAAACATGCATTTCAAGAAGTCTAGCCTGGCTCAGACTACAGTTACTGTGGGCAATAGGTGGCACGTGAAACCCATCGCAAATAGAGCCCCTGTTATCAGCAACTCCAGGGCCCTACAAAGTAGAGGTTAGGGCTGGGGGGGGCTTGAGTTTTTCCACTTACATCGGGAAGCGGCAGGGTTGAGGGAGTCAAGTTTCTGACGGCGGAAGTCTGACCCCACTGAAGAGGCCTGAAGCTACTTCATCCCTAGGACTGAAGCCCGCCCTGGGGATGTCTTCCATCAACAATCTGTCTTTTTGAGTTGACTTTGAGTCCAGGGCTACGCTAAATTCCGAGCCCGCGGTACTTTATTTCTTTCCACATGCAGCAACCCTTTCAACGACGAGAAGGAAACGCGCCGCTCTAGGTAGCGTAACTACTTTTGTAAGATAAATGCAAGCAGCTATAACAATTGTGAGAACCACCGAGCCAAATCCAACATTTTGGGCAGATCAACATGTGCCTTGAAATGGAGATCCAGAGGGATTGCTCAGCCAAGGCTTCTGTAAGAGGTTTGGGGTTGGGACATCAGGTTCCCCATGCAAGAACCTGCTTGGCTTCAAGCTGGTGGAGGGGCTTTCAAAGATGGACATAACCTCCTGCGCGAATGCTGCATGTGTACCTGCCCTTGTGCATCACATCTTTGGGCGAATTCCTGCACACCAACTGTGAACTGCCTTTTTAGGCAGTCCCCACCATCAGACAGGTCCTGATGACTCGGACACCCAACAAGAAATCCACAATTTCAAGAAACATAGTCTCAGGTCAAGGCTGTTTCTAAGTCCGACTCCACCATGAGGGGCGCCTGACACAGGCACCCATTCCAAACCAGACGGTATTTCTTCCAACGCCTAGCATCTAAATGGCCATGATATAGATTCCATCTTTTGCTTAGTAGGATCTTCCTTCAGAGGAAACATGCCCATGGTGATATCTGGCGATGGCAAAAGGATTGCGGACATTGCGTGAATCCACGACACGTAACACCTAAACAACATGTAGCCAGAAGGTCCCAAAAAGGTTTGAGCAGCAAAACTCCTCATAGGCTAGAAGAAATCTTAAGATTGTGTCTCTCTTGCTCCTTCTGCTTGCGGTATCCTGAAAAGTTTAGAGGTTGAGAGCCGCAAGCCCCAGCATGGCTTTTACTGTCGCAAGGCCCCAGGTCGAGTCTATTATGCAATTGACGAGGAAGTTTTCCTACCCGCAGCAGTCGTGGCATGGCAGCTGCAGCATCAAGGAGCAGCTGTCGTGGTAGTTGTTGTAGTACTCGTAGCAGTCAGACGAAGAAACCACTATGAACAAAGCAGTAGCAGTAACTAACACGAATCACAACAATATTTCTACCACCCTGTTACCTACTGCTACTGCTGCTACATTTGCCGGCTGCTACTACCATTGTACATTATTCCTCCACCCGTTGTCTTTCCTTCTCCCACCACACTGGTGCACTTACCCTCTGAGTGTGTACCAAAGGTACTCGAATGCATGACAGTCCATGATAAGGAGATCTAGTATACAATGCAAAACACAATAAATATGGTATTGCCACACATGGTACGCACATGGAGACGGAGATTCCCAAAATGAGGGTCTCAGTCTACACCCCAATGTAACATAATCCCTTAACATGGGCCCGAAACCATAAGCCCTATACGTCTCAATACATATGCTACCATTTCCCTTGCAGCCCTCTACAGGCCCTGAAGCCTGCACCCGAAACTCTACACGGCGTGACTCCCAACTGTTGCAAAGTCCCCATGCCCTTCCTTGGCCATCGCTTCTTCTCGGCTCACCGGCATAGAGGCTCCATCACCGTAGGGCCTAAAAACGCGGTTGAAGGTCTGGGGATTAGGGTTTCCGGATTAAGGGTCAGGGTTTAGGGATCAGAGTTTAGGTTTAAGTAGACCCACAAGCTCCAACTAGTCTTACCGGTGTTAAAGGGCACTGCTAGAACATCTAGGGTTCAGGCTTAGGTTTGAGGGTGCGGGAGTGAAAACAGGTACGATGATGGGGGATGATGTAGGAGTGAGGTTAGATGATCTACCTCCCCACCTTTAACAGCAGTAAGTCGCGCAGGCGTCTCAATGAATAGATTACAGGGCATGGGGCTGCGGGTTTAGAGCCCAAACAATAGATAATCAACTTACATAGGCTGGTGAGCTGCTTATCGGCCACCTATGTAACTAAACATAACGAAGCCCTTTTACGCAAATTACAACCCTCCTTGTGCCTCTGTAAAACAAAAACTCCCGGCAAAGAGACCACCAACTGGTGTAAAGTCTAGCTCTGCGCAGCATGTGAGCGGACAATCTTCCTACCTGCTCAGGCTTCTAAATTCCTTGCATGCAGCAAACCAATTCCCATAAGTTTACCTATGTCCAGTCCTGAAACTATCTGATGTGAATGTCATGTATAACGTGGGGCTTTTAGCCCACAACCCCGGAACCTGCGCAGGGACGGCTATCACAAGACTCACATGTAGAGTAGCCTGTAGGGGTGGTTTAGGGCTAAGCGTGCTACACATTGCTAATCCGAAGGGCCCATCATGTTAACGCGACACCCCTCAACCCTAAAAATCTGGCTGACTCAGGGATGGTTTCAGGAGAGTTTAGGGCTGAGAGTCTTTGAGTTTCAGCTTGGGCTTTAAGGGGTTCTTACAGAAGTGCCTTGGGGCCAAGGTGGGCATGCAGAGCATTTCGGAAAGTCGATTTGTTGCTTCGTTTGGCAATTGGAGAAGTGGAAAGACTCCGAACATTGAGGGATAAGGGCAAAGACCCGAATACAACTTCATTACGAGAGCATACTCTAGATAATGCTGCAATGATACTTGTATGAGGGGGCAGCATTCTGGGAGGTTGGCATTCATCTACATGGGGTTCTGAAGGCGGAGCCCTCAGAACACGGAGCCGACGACTTTGGGATGAGGCTTTATGGTAACGTTGAAGGTCTATGATGGGCTCCAACAAGTTGAGTGGTACTAGAGTCTCATGATCTGAATTCGGAGCATACTTTGAAGTGCCCTGGAGCTACAAGTTACTGAGCCCGATATAACCTCCTCTTGTAACCCTTTTGAAAAAAGGTTACCGCACTCATTAGCCACCCATGCTACCCCAAGGTCCCACATAGTAGTGTCTCGAGCAGCTTGCTTCAGCAGATGTCGCAATCAACATTGATATCAGCTGACGGAACAGCTGCAACAGAAGGTGTCCTTAGCGACCTGGCCCTCTCTTGACTGTCTGAAAATGGTTTGACACCGTTACCTCAACTGAGTGATGGGGTACACTAAGCAAGGCACCAGCTGGGACTTCTACTCAGAACTCAATGTCACTGAATAGGGAGAACAAGCATGAACATAAATTGCAGGACAATCCCTGAGCCCTACCTCAACATGAAGAATTGATTAGGATTTGGAATTGTTGATGCCAGTACATAGACATACCGACATTAACAGCACAAGTCAAGGCTTTATCCCAATCCGGTCGTCATTTGGTCCGTCTGCGCGGTCATCAGTCATCGCAACGAGGCCGGAGACTGGGTGGCGCACGTGCGCAAGGCTGTGGGTACAACTGCCATGGCAGGCCTGAACGACAAGTATTAATAATAGTAGTACTCATAACAACACTAAGGGTACTAATGACCATAGTACTAATACGAGCATTAATCAGGATAGTAACAATTCTAGTAAAAGTGGCCATGCAAGCGCAACAGGTGGCAACAGAGTGTTCATCGGGATTGACATCGTATGTGCACTGTCAAGCGATGGTCCTGGTTGGTATTTTGGTGAATTCCGCGGGGAACTCTAAAACGTTGAAAAGCGGTGCTGCAGGCTGTGCAAATGCTCACTTTCGTCCAGTGTGCGAAACGTAAGCATGCCAACCTCTAGAAATCGCCTACGCGCTATAATGGGTAAAGTCCATTGTTGCAAGCGGCTGCTTAGAACAACATGCAGCCACTACCAAAAACCTGGCCATCAATAAATCATACAATTTCGGAACTTCGAGCGCCACACTGCAACATGATCAAATTTCAAGCGTTACAAATGAATCCTCTGAATCCTCGCACCGCCCATGGCGGCGCTGGTGGTTCGCTTTAGTGTATGGCACCCGTCAACCATCTTGAGCTGAGCTTCTTTAAGCAGAACCCCTAAACAACGTTGGGGTTGCTTGGCCGGGTGATATTACTATTACTAGTAGGACTTTTTGAACCCTAAGCCTGAGACTATTCCTCTTCTAAGTGGCAACAACGTTTTAAACACTTCAGCATTCAAAACAACCAACTTCGCCCCGAACGCTTGACAATAAACAAGGTCCCCCGAAACAACGTGAGGATCAGGCTGCGCATGTGAAAACGGGTACGACATTGTGACTGAAGTGCGTAATCCACAGACATTGTGACTGAAGTGCGTAATCCACAGGTCTCGCATCGAGCATGTCCTCAAGCAGGAAGGCGATAACCCATGCCGGATCGTGCTATTTTTCTTCGGCTATCCGAGCCCCGAGCGTGCTGAAACGTAGCCTATGTATAGCTATAATTTCTGGCCATCTGTACAAACCAGGTTTTGCCTGAAACCCAAATCTGAGTGTGAAGAGCAGGTCCCCCCCAAGCTTGAGTCCCTGGTCAGGGTGTCTCTCCATGAGGTATGTTCAACAACTTGCGAGGGAGCCCGAATTACTTGGGGAGGCCCCGCAGAGGAACTTTCGCACTTCCTTGTGAACATGTGTTGAACAGCAACTGCGTCCCTTTAAATTACGGAACGTCGGCGCCGACTGAGCGCATGATCAACACAAACGAATTGAATCGATGCCTGTTCAGCGAAACACACCCAGTGGGGTTGCATTGTCCCCGGAAATTTCTAGCAGTGTCAAATTGTACAGCGAGTGCGAATTGAAAATGTTCATGGATCTTGCACGTTCACCTGGAACCTCCTCTGGGCGTGCCCATGCAATATTTGCCTGAAAACTATATGCGAGCGCCAGTTTTTGGATTGGACGTAGAACCTGCATCCCTGCTGGCCGTGCTAGCAAGCCGGCAACACCTCTGGCGCAGGAAAATGGTCATGACATACGACGCATTCCGCAACTTGCGCCTTTGGCGGCATCTATGGTGTAGGAACAACTATGACTTTTGGCCTGTCAGAGCAGCCAGCTGCTTCCTTGGTTCAAGCATGAGGTCCCATAGCTCGCGCTTTTGATAAAGCTCCAAACCATGCAGTGCCATTCTGCAATTTTTAAACTGCTGAGCTTCCTGGTGCACACGAGGCTCCTTATTCAGCTAAGATTTAGGTGTAACCTTCTTAATATACACTCCCAATATTTAAGGGCTATCTGCTCATCCACTGATCAATGCCCTGACGCGGCCACCCCAAGGTTTCAAGATCATGGGACTTACATCGTAACTACTTACAACGGGGCTAGATGCCCTTGCGAAACTCTCTCAGCATGCCGGGTTGCAAGCCAGTTAAACCAAATCTCTTTTCCTACATATCTACACATTTATCCTTGTCCTACAGTGTTCCCATATACCCGTACGTACATACATACATGCATCCATAAATGCATGCAGACACACACACACATATATATGTACATGTTCATATCCTTTTATTCCATATCACTCTGTATCTCATATGGCCGTTTTAAACGGACCCCCGAAATCAGTTTGGTCACTGCAGATCGGCAATCACCCCGCCCTGATCCTTCGCGCGGGCTGTTTCAGGCGATTTCCCACTGTCGGTGTAGGTACAGGTCGGGGGTAGATGCGGTTAGGGTTTATTGGGACAGTGCCAAAGGCAATGTTGTATGTTGTATGTACGTAGAAACCACCATAAAGGTCCCCAATTATCTGTTCATGACTACTGTGTGGCTGAAGGATTTACCATATAGATACATGGACCCTTTAAAGGTCTCATAAGGTTACCGTTCAAAAGATGTTACCCATATGCTTTTCGCAGTTGCAGGTCAAGGACTCGTCCTCGCAATGCAGTGTGTGGATTTGGATTTGGGATGTACCCTGTTGGGTGCTTTTTTGATGCTGATCTACTGAGCCACAGTTTTTGTGTCTTGGAGTCGTCTATCGAAAAAGGCGCCGGCGCTGCCGCGACATCTATGCTCTTTCTCATGCCGTATACACATGCAAGATGCCCACAAACAGCTTGAAGATGTTGAAAGTTTCATGACACTGACCTGCTAATCCTCCCAGATGATCCATGTAGCCGTAGCTACCCAAGGCTGTCCTGCGTTGGCTGGCCTTGAGGCATCTGCTGGCCCTGGGGCGCCTGTTGGCCCTTCAGTGCTGCGATCTGGTTCCTTGGTACATGGCAAGCCTGACATGCCGTGCTTTTTTTGCAAGTCCTCACAACAGCTGCTGTCACTGGTGTGGCAAGTTGTACGGTACTTCTTGGTCTTTCCGCAATTTTCGCCACGGCTACTGTCGCACGTGCCGTGCATGCGAAGAATGCAACACATATGCGCGGCACGGATTCCAAATTTTCACCTAGTAGATACAGCACAAGGTCATGATAGCAAACACATCTTCCCACTTCAGGATGTCAATCTGCCTTGCGGTTCCATTTGAACACCTTGCTTGGTGTTTCCCGCCAATTCAGAAAATGCCCGGATAGAGTGTACGTAGCGCCTAGCGCTGGTAAAAAATGAGCATCAACATCTTTTAACAAACAATTCGTGATAACCAGTCAAATGACGACACCCTGTACAAACCCATGCCCTGAAGCGTCTTGAGTTCTTCGATCTCGCGTTTCTGCTCGTCGATTTTGCGTTCATCCTCCACATTGACTCCATATGCCACAAGGGCAGCAACCAACATTTTGCACCAGACTTCGCTGGAACGCTCATGGTGTGGCTGCCTATGGAAAACCTCATGAAAGTCCTGTAGCTGCTGATTCTGGAGCAGCTGGTCCGTGTTGGACGGCCCAGTGGGCACTGGCATCGGGAAGGGGTCGAAAATTCCTGCCCAGTGTACGTTGAAACAGGCTATGGCGATACTTCCCTGAAAGTAATAGGCCGCCTGCCTCCAAAGCCAAACGGGCGATATCCAAAGCCACCAAATCCAAATGGCGAAATAACAGGGCTGCCGATTCCTGAGCTCCCGCAAGGCCACAAAATTGATCTCTATGGAGTCTGGCTTACGCTAGACCACAACATGAGTCATGCTTTCACGCAATCCAAGCAGCCAATGGAAATGTTTGGCCCTCCACCCATCCTAAACGAACAAGCTCAAGCTGCTTTCAATTTGCCTGGATGCATACTCATGACTGCTGCTGGGATGTGGGCCTTGTGCTGCTGCTGCTGCTGCTGCTGTTCTGGCGGGCTGATGGCGGCGGGCGAGAGGTCGGCCCTGGCCCTGATGGCCTAACAACATTAATCGCATTTATGCCAACGACATCTGTCACCATTCAGCACATTCCTCACCTAGGACGTGTGATGTAGCTGGTGGAAAACAGCGGCCCATGCGCATTGTCGCCTCCGCGGCATTGACTGTCTGCTTGTTCGTGGCGCCGACATCCTCTTAATGGTGTGAACTTGCTGCCCTATGCTTGCGGTATTGCATGACTCACATCCCGCGTCAGCACATCAGCGAACTCCACATGTGCAAATTACAACCACATCCTAGCAATCAGCCTTGGTGCCCTGGATGCGGACATCCTGCAAGGCTGCACGTCACGGTGAGTCCACAAGCCAATTGCTAGGATCTACTTGGCAAAAACGAAACAACAGCGCACGGCATGCGCAGTTTCATGCGCGGATGCATCGCCACAATACATGTAAAATCTGTTTGCGTATGTCAGCGTCTGCGCTTGTTCGTCAAGCAGGTGGGCCTGCCACCCATGCGCCCACCGGATCGAGCAGCCTCTGCACCATCAAGCGGCAGCAACGTAATCCTTAGCCACCCAAGAATGTTGGGGACGCAATGGACGGGTTCGTAACAGAGCGAACTTTTGGCTGAGCGGATTAATAAGAATGGGTACGGATTAAAGGGACAGAGCCCCACACCCCCCTCCCCCATGCACAAGTTTGCCGAAAATTGATTGGGTTTAATAGTATGACCCCCCTTTAATGCAGCCAGGGTGGCCTAGTTTAAATGGCATGCCAATGTTGCAAATATCTTCTGGCAGAACCAAGGCGCACGATTGCCAAGCAAGCTGCGGCCGACATCCGAATCAGCGCTGGCCAAGGAGTCTCTGTTTCTTTCACTGGCATTGGTGTCGCTTCCTGACCTGCCTTGAGCGACTGCTGTTGCCATCTCTGTTGATATGCTGCCCGCGGTGGCGCCTTTGTCACTACACCAATAGAGAACAAATATAGTGATGGAAAGGATAACAAGTACATCATGACCGTCTTTCATGGCAGGTGCAACCCAGGCGCCTTCGAGTTTCCAGCGCCCGGATTCGCAAAAGTGAATCCGAACATGGCCATCGTAGCGACTGCCCCACAAGCAATCAGCAATCGCATGACGAACCGGGCCATGGCTGGCAACAACCGGCAATGATCACAGCACGTGGGGCGCGTCAAAATTTCTCCTTGAGAAGTGAGCAGCCGCAACATGAAGAATGACGGCCAACCAAGAGCACTGCAAAATGCGGATGTGCTTTCTAAACAAGCTGCTCACTGGACACAAGCATGTACTCGGCCTGGAATGGCAGGTGCGTCGAAACAAAACGCACCGAGTTGCAATTTTGAATGGGGGATTGAGTGTGCCTGGGAGTAATTATCTGTTTAACAACAGTACATGTCAAATCGGGTGCTCTGCCCTGCACGGTATGTAGCTGATGTAATTGCATGCCAATCCGTGGACGCAAGAGAACTCAGGCAACGCCGTTCAACGATTGCCTGGCTCGATGTGGAGCCGAAATGGCGACAAGACATCACAGACCTGCACTTCATGCATGTGGATTCGAATCTGTGCACGACGTGAAAGGCTGCACCATGCTCAAACCCACATTCCTCCATGACACATTGCATGCCGCAATAGAATACGCCTGGTTTGCAACACGACGTAAACAACCGTGCCACTTCAAGAACACTTTGTGCGTTCAAGCCATGGGATAAGTCCCTCCCAGGCACAAGAGTTCGGGGTGTAGGAAGCGTATGCGGATGCACGAGCTGTATTTCGAGTTGAAACATGAATACGCGCAAGCACCAACAACGCAATGACATTTTACATTGCGGCAGCTCACGGTTGATGCCACCCAAACTTCTCCCTCAGCCTGGATGCGTTTGCTGTCGTTGCCGGTTTGGCGTTGAAGTCGGCAGGCGACAGGGCATTTTTTGGTTTGGGTTCCTGCAAAATCTCCATTGCTGCAATGCTGCTTGTCAGCCAAACCGCCAGCGAGGAGGCGGCGGCCCAAGACCTGGATGTAACAACGTTCAAAGCCACCATTCAACATCCGCGGAAATTCCGCGCTTATGATTCACGCGCCTGACAATATTTGGACGGCGGATTCGGTGCGACCTGAAGGAACAAGACTTTTGCCCGCCAGCCCGAATCCCTCGAACCAAGCATTGCGCGGTTTGGGGCGGGCCCAACAGCATCAGACGGCAGCTGCGTGCGCACAGGTACCATGAAGAGCGTCGAAATTCTGAAGCGTAAACATGGTCCTCAAGAATTGAATTTTCCCAATTTTTGGGAATCAACATTCAGAAGCTCCAAAGCTAAGCGTGTTTCACATTGGGACATGAATGGATGGTTCAAGCTTGCGAAAACTGCAATCTCCTGAGCCAATCTCGGCGAGATTGGGCCGATCTGATTCATTTTCCGAGCGCGCCAGTCGGACCTGGTCTATTGAGACTAGCCGCCCTGTAATGTCTACGGTGGTTCTGAACAACCCTTTTTAGCCAGCACGTTATTACTCTGTTTTAAGGCTGGAGGGATTGGATTTAGGCAGCCCCCTCCCACTAGCAGTGCCAAATGGCTCTGACTACCAAATACACGGGCCAACAGTAGCACCAGTAAATGAAATGAAAAACAAAAAAAATCATTCCCTTTTGAGATTTGGCCATGTGAGTACACGTGGGATCATTCTCCATGTCCCCATGCCGCTGCGATCAGGGAGACCCAAATTCATTGGTACATTATTTCTACAGGGAGACCACCCATGCAAATAGAAGTGGGCCTAGGCTTAATGTGATAACTCCCTATGTGGGTTAATGTGCCACCACACTGCATAGTGGCAGCAAAGCTGCAGCTGAGCCCATCCAGCTTCAGGCTCACGCTTATCCAGCCCGTTCCCGCCAGCAGGCCCCAGCTGAGGCTGGACGGCTGCAGCTGCCGGGCTCCCGCGAATTTACGCATTCCTTCGAAATTTCAAATTACGAGGCACAAAAAACAACACCAATTAGAAACACGTTGAGCAAAAAAACGTCAGGAAAACACAACCAAATAAGAAATACGAGCACGAATACGAACACCAAAACAACCGACAGAAAAACACAACAAAACAAACACACAAATCAGAAAACACGCTGAGCAAAAAAACATACGTTAGAAAATACGAGCACAAATACCAGCACCAAAAAAACACATCAGAAACGCACAAAAAACACGAAACAAAAAATCGCCGAGCAAAAAACAACAAGAAAAAACACATGTTAACAAACAAAATGAGAAAATACGAGCACAAATACGAGCACAAAAAATAACATTAAAAACACAAATTCAAAGATACATTGAAAACACAGCGCCAAGAAAGCACAATAACAACATACAAATTGGAACATACGAGCACAAACAAAAAACAAAAAATCAGAATTTCCTGGACTTGGGTCTGTTTTTTTTTTGCACTCTGCTATTGAAACCCAATTGCTGAAAACACACATACGAGCACAAAAAGGACAACAACTTTTTGTTGCCAGGCAGTCTTCGCCCGTATATTAACAGCGCACAAAAAACACAAATCAGAAAGGGTATAGTTCCATTAAGCTTCCTGGGTTTTGCTCGCGTATATACAATATACATATGTGCATACACACACATACATATGACTATTTATATATATGTTTATACATGTACATACATATTTACATACGGTAACCAGAGCACCCATGAACCATAACAACGTTCGTGGTTCGAGAGCATACGGTAACCAGAGCATCCATGCCCCAACCATGATAACGTTCGTGGTTCGAGAGCATACGGTAACCAGACCTGTTCCGCGATGATTTTCTTGCAGGTGCTTCCGCGATGCTTCCGTGAACAGCGTCTGTAGTCTCCTCATATGTTTCGCGCTGTCGCCAAGAGCTTCCGCAAGAGCTTCCGCGAGCTTCATGCTTCCGCGAAACCTTCCGCATGGTTCCGAGCGCACAGCGCGAAGTACATGAAACAATCCTCAAAATTATATCCGTACCTAAGTATCGTCAGACAAGTCCAAAACAACAAAAAAAACTCAAAGCTGTAAGTACAAGCACAAATACGAGCACCAAAAAAAACATCAGAAACGTACGATAAAACGGCACAAATTAAAAAAGATACCTTGAATAAAAACAGCACTACGAAAACAAAAAAAGTAGAAGATACGCTGAAAAACAACAAACAGGAAAGCAGGCAAAAAAAAAGAGCATAGGAACAAAAAAAAAACAATACCGGAAAACACCAAAACATTGAGCAAAAAACATGAGGAAGGCACAAAACATAAATTACGAGCACAAATACGAGCACCAAAAAATCAAAATCCATTTCTGGCCCGGAAACTTTTGAGTAAATGGGTTACGTTTTGAATATGAAAGGCCCCCCGGCCGCCCCAGGCTTGGCCCACCGCCCCTGAGCCTGACCCAGGCCCTCCCAAGACTTCAAGTTTGCGAGGTTTCATGATCCCTGCCGCAAATGGCGCAAAGGAGATAGCAGGCAACAAATATCATCAGGTGTAGATGTGGAATGTAATTAGATTTGCCATTAGTACTGGCAGGGGCTGGCATCCAGTGAGTAATTCTTATTGTTTGTTTTTTTTCATCAGCTCTTTTTGCAACCGTCTTGCGCGGCCCCAGTGCACGGGCCAAGACCGCAGTAATCCAAGGCAATCCAGTGAAGTCCAAGGCCGGCAAAGCAAACTTGGACGCCGGCAGGCTAGCTGCGGCTAGCTGCATGCAAGGAGGCGGTGGGGAAAGGCGCATCGGAGGGACGATCTGCATGCAGGAGGTCGCTACTGTAAGCTCGGGTGGCTGCCCGTCGACGTCTGCTGCGCCACGGAGTGGCAGCGAGAGCAGCGTGGATGCAAAGACCTTAGCTGCGGCGAAGTGGAGGGCGGCCGCCCGCCGCCGGACACAGCCTCGGGGCTGCACCGGCCGCCGAGCTCGAGCGCGAGGACAAGCTCCTGGTACGTTCGCTCCTTGGCAAGGCGCGCGTAGCGGAGGGCAGCCCCGCGGAATCTGCGTGCATGGGAGCGGGGGCGGCCAAAGCTGTCGAAACGGGACACCAAGGTGGTGTCGACGGCCAGCTGAACTCCTCCCCACAGCGGCAATCCATTGGCACTGACCTCGAGGCGGCGGTCATCGTGGCGGTCAACGATGACATTAAGCGGGACGCTCCGGGAGCGCAAAAATCCAACACGTTGGCAGGCAGCGCAGTGGTCCCCGTACTGATCAAGCTGGGCGCGGCAGCAGCACCTGGCAGAGTCGAGGGGGATCAGCCAAAACCGAAGCCGTCAACAATTTTTGCGGGACCGTGTCCGGGAGAGGAGGCGTTGTTGGGGAGAATTGTTTATGGTCAGGAGGCCTTTGCCGCGCGAAGGTTTTGCGCCAAAGAAGTGGTGAACAATTGGCAGATTTGAATCTCCGTGGCTCAAGGCTTTGCTCAAGTTTTCCTGCTTCAAACCTTGGATTTTCTAGGGGGCGGAGGGGCCCTTGCCATGTCGGCAGCCGTGATCGGACAGCTTCTGACAGCATGCGCTGGCGCGTATTCTGCGGCATCATCGGCTGTGGGCTGGGCAGCTTCCTTGCCGCCAACGTGCAGGGAAAGCCTGGCCCACACAGCCCTTACCTGCAGTGGAGTAACGCCCCGCTACTTCACTCCCGGCTTCGGGCCGCTCGCCCTGGGCTGGGGGTGGCTTCTGTTGGGCATCTTGCTTGGCCTCCTCTTCCGCCGAGCTGTGGCCACTTTGGCCGCACTGGCAGGGGGCTGCGAAACAGGCTGGGAGGCCCTGCTACGCGAGTGCTTGGCCCGCACGCAGGACCCACACCGGCAAGCAGTGTTGCAGTACCTTTTGCAAGGGGGCGAGGAGGCGTTGCAGGAAGTGTCGGGGGCATCAGGCCGCACGCCGGCCACACTGCTGGCCCACCTCCTGGCAGCCGAAGACGTACCTGGCGTTTCAGCCTCGTGCCCCGCCAACCCAGCCGCTCGCCGACGCGGCGGGCGGCAGTAGACCCGTGGAAGGGGGTCAGGATCGGCGAGGCAGGGCCTGCAACCGGATCCGCGCCTTCCCCGAGGTCGAGAGCCTTCGCGGCATTAGCGCACCTCGGCCTAACATGTGATGCTGGCACTGCGGCTGCCGACCAGTCGGACGCTGAGACTGTCTCGGACACGTTGAGTGCCCACACGGCCGTGGCGTCGCGGCCGCGCACGCCGCGTGGCCGGACCAGTCCGCAGCACAACAATGCGCATCACGCCGCAGCTATGCCTGGCGAAGGTGAGGAACTCGTGCAAGGCGAGGCCGCGCCCACACAGGCTGACGAGGCAACCCCAGGTTACTCGCCAGTAGATGCAATGGCATTGTGCGATGCCGGACCACCTTGTCAGGCCCCATCAAGGGACCATTTGTCGTGGCTTTATGTGCCACTTTTGCACGCTGCTGCGGGCTCTTTGTCTGCAGATGCTGCGCGGGCATGGAGTTCGCATCCGCTCGCGGGCGACCAGTGGGCCGCTTTGGTAATGGCGTTGCGCCATGCTGCGCCGGCAGACCCGCGTGCCTGTGCGCGTCTGGTCAGTGCCGTGGCGGACCTCGAAGCTCACGAAGCGCGGAGGCCCACAGTTCCGGCAGACCATGAGCTCGTCAACGCACTGGCGGCTCACCCGAGCACAGCCCTGACTTTGCCAACAGCTGTAGCCCTGTCCGCTGACCGTGGGGGCTACATCACGGCGGCAGGGCAACCAGCGCCGCCGGAAGCGTTCGGGGGTGGTGTGTTGGCCACTGCAGCACAAGACTTGGCGGAGGACATGCGACGTGCGCTTGCTGGTGCACCTCCACCCGAATGCCCGAGTCATGTGGAGGAGGGTGCCTGCGAAGTTGACGCCCCAGACGCGAGACCTTCTCCCGCGCCGAGTCGCCGCCGGGGCCGCCGAGGCCGTGGTCGTGGGCGTGGCATTGCAGCTCACGCTGCTGCTCGTGCAACTGAGACCGCCGAGAATCCCAACAACGTGCACCGGGTGGCATCCCCGAGGCACCTCTCACAGCCTGTCCGCCACTAGCCGCCGCCACAGGCGACGAGGCCTTGGCAGCTCACAGAAGAGCTGCGGCATCCTGTGCCCACGCTCCAGGACGCACCGCCGTTCTTGTGAGAATCGGTCCGGTCTGCCTTGACGCACGCGCTGTCACGCCTTCGCGCAGCGCATGCGGGAGGGCAGGGCAACGGCGTTGCTGCTGCCCGAGCATGGAAGCTCTTTCTGCTCGCCCCGCGCATGCTGTTCGCACGTGCGTCAGCATTCCAGCACGGTGAATGGCGTCAGCTACTCGCCGCGGCACGTTCCAGCGGACGCCCAGCGGCAGCGTCGGCAGAGCTAGACGCGGAAGTTCTCGCCGGACGCAGGCATCTGCGGGCTTGCACTAAAGTCCGCCAAGGCCCAGGCAAGTCCTTACGGCGGCTGAGCTCGCGCCTGGCAATGCTGCCACGTGGGCAGCGCTTACCGACCCAGTGCGGCGGCCACCCCATGCGCGCACCGAGCCACCAGCGGAGCTGCTCCAGTACGAGCCCATGCAGCCCGTACAGCT
>CAJNIZ010021435.1:0-33403 GCA_905231905.1 Symbiodinium pilosum
GCTTCCTGGGCCATACGCAGGCTGCTCTCTATAGGCCTTCCGGAGGGCTTACAGGTTGTAGGGTTTAGGGTTTAGGGCTTAGGGTTTAGGGCTTAGGGTTTAGGGTTTAAGGTTTATAGTCCCCTTTAAGTAGATAGCATATGGGGTAGATGGGGATCTTATTGCAATTTACCCAAAGCCATACTCTATCTATTTAAGGGGGACTGTAGGGTATAAGGTGTAAAGGGTTAGGATTAAGGGTTAAAGGGTTTGAAATTTAGGGTTTAGGGTTTAGGCTGAGGTCTAGTGGGGGGGTTTGGATGTTTGTGGTCAATCAAGGCTTTGAACATCCTCAGGGATTGAGGATGCTGAATTTGGTTTAGGGTTCAGGGTTCGGTGTCTCTTTGGGGTTGTGTGGTTTCAATCTTTTTCCTGAAGGGGGTGGGGGGGGGGTTTGGGGAGGGGATGATGCACTTAAAGTCAGCGTCTACTACTGCAAGTTCGAATGCTGCACCCATGCAAGTTTTCCTTCAGATCATGTGATACTTTTGAGACTGCTGGAGTGTTGGGGATACCCAGAGATAAGCACTGCTGGCTTGAAGGTTGCCAGGCGGGATCTGGGGACTGAGATAGCTCAGAAATGAGCAAAGGAGGAGTTTACATGTACAAACATCTTGATTGCTGCCCCTACACCTTAAACCCGAAACACGAATCCTGAACCCTAAGCCCCGCCCAGGGATGGAGGGTTGAAAGTATGGGCTGCCTCAAATTCAAACGTGTCACAAGGCGCTCCTTGACCTTAGTGTCCTTTACAAGAGGTATGTGTAGGGTTCCATGATGCTTGAGGCTTGTGTTTTATGCGTGGTGTAATTATGGCATGAACCGCGGCGCACCTTTGAGGGTAAGTTTGTACACATGCCTACTTTCATTGCTGGCCATGGGCGAAATTGTCCTGGTTTCCGCATGAATCAGATAAGTAGCTTTTGAGGCCTATATCATCTGCTGAACGGAGAAGTGGCTTTGCAGGTTACATTCTCTCTGCGGGACCAAAGGCGAACTAGCGGAGGAATTCCTCTTCACCTCACACGTGGCTACACGGCTTTTTCAGGTGCTCAGGATGAGGTTTACTTGGAGGATCGTTAGGGTTTAGGGTTTAGGGTTAGGGACGTCATAAGTAGGTTGGGGTTACATATGGCTTTTAGGTGTTATGAGTATGCTTACTAAAGTTTCAATGCAGTGGCTTCCAGAGATATGGTTTTAAGGCTTCGCATTTCAGGTGTTGCGATGAAGAGGTTCTGGGGCAAGCCATTTTGAAGTTACCTTTGAATAATGTACTGAGGGCATTTTGGTTGCTCCAACCCCGATAATCAGGACTCTGTAGCCTATGCGACTAGTAGCAGCGAACATGATCAACATGTTCTTGATTCTTGGACTCTTGTCCGGATGATGTTGATGACTCCTTGATCACGGTGATGAAGGTCATGTTGGGGATGATGAGGATGGGGATGATGATGGTGGTGGCGGTGATGATGGTCATGATGGTTTCGATGGTGGTGATGATCGTGATCCGCTACCGTTGCTGATGATGGTGTCGGCTGCAGTGGTCATGGTGGCCGTGCTGATGAAGCTTTCAGACTTAGTATGCTGTTTCTGCTTCTCTTCACCTTCATTTCCATCACCCTTGTTGTCGATCTTCAAGCCCTCGAAGACCTGGGCTCTGATCCAGGTTCTGCATGGATATCTTAGAAAGGTGTAGGGTTTCAGAGCTCCTCATGCAAAGTTTACATGAAAAGGAAAGCCCAATGCCCCGAAGGCCACATCTCAATAAGAGGCGCAGTGGTAGCGCAATAGAAGAAATTGGACGCTCGTGACCCCCTTCAGTCCTGCAGTTTGCTTAGGTTAGCTTTCTGCCCTTCATCTTTCTGTGGTCGGATGTGATGGCTGCTGGTAGGCCGGGTTGGGACATGTCTCTCACAGAGGAAGCTACAGGTAGTTGTTCCCAAAAAGCTCTCGGTGGAGATTAGCTTGCAACCTCAAACATCGGATTACATGTTGCAGTTGCCCATGCATGAGGCAACTCTAAACCCTTGATTACTTGGGCATTTTCAATGCAACCCCTAAACCCTGAACCCTAAACCCTAAACCCGAATACCTTTCAGAGGCTAAGTCATGCACAATGTCTTTCGCCTGGTTAACTTGCAGAGCTGCCATCGGCTTCAAGGAACATTGGTAAGGTTTGGAACCTGGAGACGAGAGAAATCTTCATTGGGATGTGTACTGCAATGCCTAAGGCCTGAGCCTTAAACCCTAAACCCCCCCAAAAGACCCTCAACCCCACGACCTGGATTTGAATTAAAGCCTTGCGGTCCTGGGGGGGTGGGGGATGGTAGAGACGTTTGCAGGGATTTCTGCTGGCTCTCCTGTTTAAAGTCTTCGCAATGGATCCAGGGAAGGGACCGTGAGGTTTTAAGCCTATATAAGCTATAGTCTAAACTCCTTAAGGGGGGTTATATAGGGGATAATCTAGGGGGACTACTATAGGGCTTATTAAGGGATATACTAGGAGTTTAGACTGTAGCTCACATACTAAACCCTAAACCCTGCTTGGAGGGTCACGGGACTTAGTAAGTAGGTGAATAAGCCCTATATACCATATAGTAACCCTAAGTATCCCCATGATTACCCTACTTACAAAGCCCCCCTGACCCTAAACCCAAACCCCAAACCCTAAACCCTAAACCCTAACCTACTTACTAAGTCCCACTGACCCACCAAGTAGATCCCCTAGCCAGGCTAGCTTTCAGCTCGCCTCCCCTGGCAGCCTGGCTGCCGATCCCTTGCCAGTTGCTGTCAGGGCCCCAGGAACTTCAGAATCACCTGCCCCTATCCCCCCACCCAGGGCTTAGTTGGGGTTAAGGAGTTGATTATTCCCCCTACTATATGAGGGTACTATATTGGGGGGGTTATTATTAGGAGTCGGGGGTTGATTGTTCAGAGAAGCGATAAATGATGATGATATAACTGATATAACAACAAGTTCACACTATTTAATAATGGAATGATCAGAATATTAACAGCCGTTCAAATATAATATGTATATTCATAGTTGCCATCAGGATAAGTTTCTTTCTGGGGTTGTGTAGGGTAGCGTCAGGTGGATTTTGGGTGTACCCCAAACATTAAACCCTGAATTTATCAATTCATGGTCCCTGCATGGTGGTCCTTATAGCCGAAGTCTGCATTCTTCATTGTACATTACATGACCTTGAAAATCGAGAAAAGTCCCATGAGGCCATGGGTTTGACACTGTTTGCCTTGAATGCTAAACTACAATCCCCAAACTGCAAACCCTACATTGGCCCACCACTTGCATCAACATGTACAATGCTAGGGCACGTGGAGTCTTGCTCCTTGCGCGGCGAAGAGGCCGTATACGCAACTCTCTGTGGAGAACAAGGAATGTGGAGCCAGAAATCTTGGGTTTAGGGGCCAGGCTTTAGGGTTCTTTACTATGTTTTGAAAGGGTCTGCCACAAATCTAGTGCTTTCATGATTCTTAATTGATACCTGTCCGCCGCAAATCTCCGACGAATCTCCAGTGCTTCGAAGGTGTTTCAGTTCAAAGCAACCCTGTGCCGGCACTGTGGGCCATGCAGTAGATTGGATCTCGTGGTGGGTCTGGGATGAGGACAGCGGCATCGCAGAGCCGCCTTGACACATTGCTTGTACCCATGTGTGGGTCCGTCTTCTTGTTGATGCTTCATAGGGGCTCCGGCCAGTCACGTTGCATGAGCCGTGCTGTGCAAAAGCATCAATGCAGCGTGCCTTCAAGCGCTTCCAGGACGCCTAGAGCAGTGCCCAGGCGAGGAGGGCAAAACCTGAGGACCCCTGGCTTTACTGCCAGGGTTTTAACATCCAAGATCTCCAAAGCTGAGTCTGCGGCTGCAATACTCAAATTGGTTGGAGAGGAGATACATGGCAAAGTCTTCAATGACTTCCACATGTCAGCAGCATTCACCCGATTGGCTAAGTTCAACAGAAGGCGTCAGCTGGGGCGGACAGATGTTCAGAGCCCGATTTGGCTGAGTCTGGCAGCACGGCTGCGTGACATGCTTGGGGAGAACAAGCTAAGTGCTCGTTCTGCTGCAAATGTGTTTTGGGCACATGGCGAGCTGCATGGGAAAGTGGATGCGTGCAGTAAAGGGCTGGTCGCTGAGCTGGGCACATATGTGCAAAGGAAGGCTTCTGACATGAAGGCGCAGGAACTCTCAAACTGCCTTTTGATTACTGCCAAGCTGGGAGACTCTGTACCCAAAGTCCTGACTGCTGTGCCTGACATCGCAAGGTGTATGCCGGACAAGGCTCAAGACATGGTTCCCCAAGCCCTGGCCAACAGCCTCTGGGCAACTGCGAAATTGCAAGATGCGGTGCCAGAGGTCTTGATTGCCGTGCCTGCCCTTGCAGCAAGAATCCCTTTCAAGGTCAAAGAAATGGTTCCGGAAGACTTGTCAAACAACTTGTGGGCAGCTGCAAAGCTACAAGATGCAGTGCCAGAGCTGCTGACCTCAGTAGCTCCTCTTGCAGCACAAATCCCTCTCAAAGCCATAGACATGGTTCCTCAAGACTTGTCGAATAGCCTTTGGGCAGCGGCAAAGTTGCAAGATGCAGCGCCAGAAGTGCTGACTGCGGTGCCTGCTGTTGCAGCATGCATACCTGACAAGGTCAAACGCATGGTTCCTCAAGGTCTGTCGAACAGTCTCTGGGCAATTGCAAATTTGCAAGATGCGGTGCCAGAGGTGCTGTCGGCTGTGCCCGCGATCGCCGAGCAAATCTCGTACAAGGTTACGGACATGATTCCTCAAGATCTTTCCAACAGCCTGTGGGCAGCTGCGAGATTGCAGGACACAGCGCCGGAGGTGCTGACGGCAGTGCCTGTGATCGCAGCGCGTATCCCTTACGAGGTGAAAGGTATGGTTGCTCAAGGTCTGTCGAACAGTCTCTGGGCAACGGCCACTTTACAAGATACGGTGCCAGAGGTGCTGACAGCTGTGCCTGCCATTGCATCGCATCTCCCGCGCAAGGCTCAAGACATGATTCCGCAACACTTGTCGAACAGCCTGTGGGCAGCTGCAAAGTTGCAGCATGTGGCGCCAGTGGTTCTGACTGCCGTACCTGCTATTGCAGCGTGCATTCCTGGTAAGGTTGCAGACATGATCCCTCAGCACTTGTCAATCAGTCTGTGGGCAGCGGGTAATCTGCAAGACGCGGTGCCAGAGGTGCAGACGGCTGTGCCCGCTTTGGCAGACGTATCCTTCACGAGGTGCAAGACATGGTTCCTCTCTTTTGGCGGCGGTTAAGTTCCCAGACGTAGCATCCAGTGTCCTTGTGTCATTGTGCGGTGGTGGCAGATATGTCTAAGTCTAAGTCGTCTCCAAGCTGGTCAAAGCTCACCTAGAGGCTGAGCTCAGCGGTAGCCAGCGCAAGCTCAGATTTGCCCACGCGCTGGAGTTCCTGGAGCTTTGGTTCATGCCTTTCATTGCAAAGGTTGGTCGGGGGCACGAGGCTGGCCCTCGGGCAGTGAAGGATTTTACGCAGCTGTTCGACTTCAGACCTTGTTGGATCCCAGCTGCAGATGAAAGAGTGGAGGGTTTTTCCTTCTGGCCGAGCATCACGAAGTGTATCTGTTTCGGCTGGCCAACATTGAGCATTCGCGGGAGCTGATGAGCTCCGCAAAGCATGAGGAGCTGACCTCCACGCAAGAGAAAGCTGCAAAAAGCGGTGATAGAGTCTTGGTGATTACTTTGACCTACATGCGCAAGAAAACCTTTCGCAAGCGTCTCCTGCCATACATGATGCATGCCAACAGTACTTCAATCAGCATGGCGCATGGTTGTAAAGCATGCGAACAGGATCCGGAAGTGTTGGAGCTTGGAGTTTAGGACTTGATTTTGTGGATTTTTTTTGCCATGGGCGTGCGTGTCGAAGTCTCAGTGCAGCTTCTATAGTGCGTCTGGACAGCTTCATGTGGAACAGTGCTTGAACCCCTGAAGTTCAAACAAAACACAGAGTCCCTAGAACCTTGTTGTAATTGCATTAGGCCCCTACAGTACAATGCCTGTGAACCCTATCCCAGTTTCCAGGTCTTTCTCCATTTCATCTGGTTTCACTATCCCTAAATTCTACACCATCAATCATAAGTAATGTAGAAGTTTCCATTCAATTTTCCGTTTTCTGTTCCAGCTGATTCTCCATTACCTACATACCCTCTGCAAAACATTTTCTACTTTCTTTTCCATTGGATTGTGAATTTTGAGGGACAATATCCCTAAACCCTACTTACCTCCTAGAAAATCCTTAGATGATCAATATAGAGCCCCCGATGTAGCCCCTATATAGTCCCTATGTATCCCCACATGACCCCCAGAGATCCCTTAAAGGGACCCAAAACCCAAAACCCTAAACCCAAACCTTATAAGGACCCTTTCGATTCCAGCAGCTTGTTGAGGTATTTCTTAGCCAATAACTTCTGCCAGCTGATCTGCATCAAAGGGGCCGGGTGCCTCAGGTTGCTGTTTGCTGTTGTGATTCTGGGAAGGGGTGAAAAAGGGATTGTATAGAGGATAAAATGGGGTTATATTGAGATGATGGAAAAGAAAATGGAAACTATTATAGTGGGGTTCAGGGTTTAGGGTGTAGGGTTTACGGGTTGTTCTCAAAACTATGGGCCTCTTTTGGTTATAGATTATATGACAGCACCAAATATTTAGGGGTACCAAATGGGCCCTGGATTTTTGGAACTACCCTGATAGCCTTGAAAGTTTTTTCAAGGTACACTCGGGTTTTAGGTGCAGGATACAGGGGTTAGGGCTTAGGATCATTTAGAGTCTGAAGTTTTGGTCTGCAGGTTATTTCTTCATTCTGCTGCAGTTGCACAGTTCCCCTGAAAAGATGACAAGGCCTACAAAGACTACCTACCGCTCCTTCACAATCGGAATATGTTCCTTTATGTTCCGTATTCATCTGGCTTGCAGTATGCACCTCGCATTTTTTGCTTCGGAGGCCCTGGTTTAGGGTCAGTGTCCATTAAATGGGCTCCAATAGCGCTAACATTGAAGCATGGAGCACTTGGCATAACATGACACAGGTGAGTAACGCAGGCAATGCTGAGTCGTGGCAAGCTGTTGTGACAGCAGCGCTTTGTGCGTAGAAGCAGGGTGCAGATTCTGCTGCGATTTTTCCTGCAGCTTCATATGATCTGTAGTCTAAACTCCTTAAAGGGGGCTTATATAGGGAGCAATGTAGGGAGGAGTCTAGACTGTAGCTCATATCAGGCATGCCTAAGCGCAAGGCACATATGTGAAAGCATTGTACAAGGGCTCCGTGTCATGATAAAGCGGGGTAGTTTGTTTAACGTATGCGAGGCACACATTGTTACATGGAAGGCTATACTAGGTACTCCAGTAGTACCCTTTTGCCCTTTTTATTTTGGGGTCTCCTTATTCAAATTGAATCGTAGGAGAAAGGGTACCCTTATCATGAATGGGTTACTGGGGAACCTAGTATAAGCAAGGCTTCAGAAGTCCGCTGGGTGAGGTACGGGGTTCAAGTTTTAGCTTCTACGGTCCATTTCGCAAGCTAGAGCATACTAGAACTCCAACTTCCGCCCCAGCCTTCTCCCACCCGGCCAAAATTCAAAGGTGAACGTTGCTTTATGTTCACTTCCTGCACCTGCTAGAAACGCAAGCTGCAGATCCGAGTCAACCAATCTTTCCTTTGACTTTCATATCCTAAATCTTAAGCGCTAAACCCTAAATCCTAAGCCCTAAACCTAAATCCTAAACCCCAAGCCCAAAACCTTAAATCCCAAGCCCTGAATCCCAGATCCGGAACCGAAGATCCTGAATCCTGAGCTCCAAAAGGTAAAGCTTGAATCCTAGATCCCAATCTCAATTCCTACTCGGAACTGCATTTGTACTGTAGTTCGAGCTGGGGAGTGGAATGGTTATAGATAGAACTACTTACAGTGCGGCTTTATGTTGGGGACGGATAGCCCCGCCATAGTTGAACCCTGAACCCTAAAACCTAAACCCAAAGCCCTTAACCCTAAAACCCTTAACCCTAAAACCCTAAGCACCCTAAACCCTAAACATCCTAAACCCTAAACCCTAAAGCACGAACCTTCAAGTACAGGGGTGCTGAGGTTTTCCGCCTCTCAGCTCACTTCACCCCGCTGACGGTGAACATCACTTTGTCAGTGAGGCGAAGAGGGTCGAGGGTTTAGGATTTAGGGCATGGATAAGTCCAAGTCGGTGCCAGGGAATGTTTAAGACAACCCAGCCCAAGAGTATTTCTACGTTCAGGGTGCTGGTGAATGACACGCAAGAGTCACCAAAAGCAGCCGTCTCATTTAAGGAAGGAGCTGGACCCTACGAGATACTTTTTGTATGCTGTGCATGCTGCTGCGGACTTAGGAGAATTGTTTTTGAGGATAGGAAGCTTGCCAAGGCCGGGGGGCAGGAGAGTGGGGATCCTGCTTGGGGGGACTTAACATTGGGGATATATAGGGGTTATATTGGGGTTATATAAGGATAATGGAAAAGAAAATAGAAACTACTATAGGCTTTAGAGTTTAGGGTCAGGGGGACTTAGTAAGTAGGTTAATACTGGGGATAATTAGGATTACTTTTTGGGTTACAGGGGTTATTAACTCTGACCCTCCAAGTGTCCTGAGCAGAGGTCTTGTCCTTTCGATTGGAAATATGGTATGCATCTCAAGGACAGTTTCTCCGGAGTGGAGGTCACATTAAAGGGGTTCGAACATCTTTAGACCGGATGTGCAAGCCTGCAGAGTCATGGGTTATGCGACACCGCCTACAGACCTCAAGCCTACCCTGAAAATTGGTAGTTTCCCAAAATGGAGGGACCCCAATATAGACCCTCAAATATTATAGTCCTTATCAAGTATGGGGACCCCTAAAATGGTACCCATAATGTTGGGAAACCCTCCATGTGCATAACTCTGCTACATGCTGTATACTGGAGCTCCAGCCTGAATTTTCTGAATCCTAAGCCCCTAAATCTCTAAACCCCTGAACCCTAAAATCCTAAATGCCTAAGCCCCTAAAAACCTAAACCTGAAGATCCCTCACGCAGGAAGTTTCTCTCGGTGATCGTTTCGATCCTCTGGTTCGGGTGCCTTGGAACGAGGAGCAAGCATGTTGCGAGCAGTTCTGGGTCCCTAGACTGCTATTATTATTGTTATTAGTATTATGATTATTTTTCCAGTACTATTTTTTCATTATTATTACCTTGTGATTCTTGTGTTCAGGGATGCGGGGTTCAAGGATAGGGCTGTGGGCCCACCAGCTACGGCTTTTCTTCTCAAGGACACATTGACCCCAAAATGATGATCTTCTCGGTGTTTGAGATAAGTTTCATTGCAAGATTGTTGGTGTGATTCAATTTGGTCCGAGTAGTTTTGAAGTGGATGCCGAACAGGACACCTTCCAGGATTTTAGGGCAGGGGGCCCGCTTTACTCAGCTTTCCTCTGGAATACACACCCCCTTAACCCTAGACCCTAANNCCTAAATCTTAAACCCCAAACCCCATCTGATGCTGCACCAAGGAATCCATGGACAGTGCTCCACAGCATTGCCACTGTTGCCATCTTTGGCACGGATCCCCAGTACATAGGGGTTTTATAGGGATAANNAAAAGAAAATGGAAAACTACTATAGTATCTTGGGGTTATCATAACCCCAGTATACTATAGTAATTTCCATTTTCTTTTCTATTATCCCCATATAATCCCTATATAGGGAACTACTAACACAGTTTAATACTTCAGATGCAAATCTGGGGGTGTGTCAGCCAGCAGCGTTGGGCCCTTCGGGGCTCATACTTCAACCCATGGGTTCAAGCACGTTTGTGACTGGCGGTCAAAGAGTCGGGAATCGATTGTAGATTCAAGGATCTAGATTCTAGACTACTACATGCTACTACATGCTACTATATGCTACTATATACTGCTAGATACTACTCTATTTTATCATGTGTGGCTCCAAGGGTGTGTGAAGACTCCGTTTCGAAGTCATCGTCAGTCAATCAGGAAGGCTACTTCCTCTTTGCACGCAGCACATTGCTGTCAGTATTGTACATGCTGCTGTATGTCTCAACTGCTAGATCTTTGATTCATGTAAAGATTCAATTGTCCAAGTATGCCCTATGGGCTCCCAGACCATGTGTTCCCGTAAAAAGCAGGCGGCGTTTTCGCTTACTCGCAGTGCCCAGCACCTGAAGCCGCGAAACCCTCACAGGCCGGGAGAAAGTTTGAACTCCCTGTTTCGAGATTCTTAGCGTTTCTTAATCATACATCAGGATTTTCTGCGTTAAACGAGAGATTCGCTCATTGGGGCTTCCTGCCCAAAGGCTAGACTTTCTGTTGTCGCAAGGATTTTGTAAGCAAGCATTTCTGACGGACGGAATCCCCTTGTTATGACGACCTGTCTTTTACCATAGCAACCCTAAACCCTAAACTGGCCCTAAAACCTAAATCCTAAACCCTAAGTCACCTTTGAACGCAGGATTGGAAGTGGGTGAAATCTGAGGGGTTCAATTCTTCAGGTGTAGGATCTGCACTCGGGCTTGCAGCTTTGGAGTTTTGGTTTGCCTGGGTATCGGTTCAGAGCTTTTTGGATGGTGGGTTTAGGGTTCCTATTGGGTTTAGGGTTTAGGGAGATTTTCAAACTGAGGTTGTCGGCTGTTGGAGCCAAGAATCTACAGCAAAAATTGCTCTCCCCGCACCATGTGGCAAGAAGTAGCCCCTATACCCCTATACCCCTAAACCCCAAACCCTAAACCCTTTAGACCTGGATGATTAGCTATGTGGGTACATGTGAAGCCGTGCCCCCAAATCTTCGTCGCTAAGTCCAACGACCCTCGGAAGCTTCCGCGCTCGTGCCTCCAAATAAGCAAAAACTGCTAGACTTAATGAACTCACCCAATACAGAGCCCCTACTTGGACTGGAGGTTTATGGGTAGCTATAGTAAGTAATAAGTAGGTTTATACGTCTCTTAGAAAAGGTTTTCGCCAGTTATAGCTATAGCTATCCTACTTCTAACGTCCACGAACCTCCACGTACACTTGCGGCATGATGCAGGATGACAAGAAGAAGCAGTGATGCATAGGGAAAGCTGATGCGGATCACTGCACTGACTAAAGGAATAGCCTTCTTCTGTGAAGACTTATTGGTTGCAGCTACGGTAGCCCTTAGAGGGACTGTTCCCTAGAATGAAGGCAATACGCACTGCAGCTTGTCTCCAGTCATGCATGAGTGCTTGCAATTTTCTGCAGTCCCCTAAGAAAGGAGAGACTCTTGCAGGAATCCTGGCCGTAGTTCCTTGTGCAATGTAGGCAGTTGGAGCTGGCTTACCTGGTGCTTGCATGCCAAAATGTGGAGCATCAGGAATTCTCGGGCTTGCGACGTCCGGTGGAGTCTCCATGTTCAGGGGAGCAGGAGCACAACGTAGCTTGTCAGGTCGCCTTGGCATGCTTGTAAAGGCCATCGGGGTTAGTAGGAATGTCTAAACAGGGTCAACACAGCTGTAATGCAGAAGGTGTCATGTAAGCGTCACAAGCTTGAGTTGGAGAGCCTAGCAGAAGCAGCTGAGTCTCCTGAGGACATTCAAGCTCAAAACTTCCTTGCACCTCAGCTGTACACATGCAGCCGCCCGAATCTCGTGTTGCTCGCATTGGGAGCCACCTGCCTCCGAAGGTATGGCGGAGCTTCAGCAAAGCCTTATTTGCGCTGCTATGTGTTAATCTCTTTATGCGGATGAACTGCAGAGGAAGCGGCGAGATGTTTTGTGCAGGGCGCTACCCTGTCATACCCAGGCCTCATAGCAGCAAGCTGTGGAGCATGACAGATGACCAAACTCAGCGATTCAGGACGGTGAGATCTGTGCGAGAGCGGAGGCAAAGCCAGCAAAGCCCGCGGAATCGCGGGCCGAATCCCAGGGTTTTGACATCAAAGATCGCGAAAGCCGAGTCTGCTGATGCGATTCTCAACCTGGTCGGTGAGGAGGTGGACAGTAATTTCTTCAATGACTTCCACCTGTCAGCATCGTTTTCCCGATTGGCTAAATTCAGCCAACGGAATCAACTCAGCCCAGCAGATGTTCGCAGCTCGATTTGGCCGAGGCTTGCTACTCGACTGTGTACCATGCTCAGGGAGGACAGCCTAAGTGCGCGGGCTGCAGCAAACGTGTTCTGGGCACTTAGCGAGTTGTACGAAAAAGTCAATGCATGTGACGAGCTGTTGATTTTTGAGGTAGGCACATACTTGCATCTGAAGGTTACTGCCATGAATGTGCAAGAGTTGTCTAACTGCCTGCTGTGTGGTGCGAAGCTAGCAGATGCAGTACCAAAAGTGTTGGTCGTCATCCCAAGTGTTGCTAGGTGCCTGTCGGACAAAGCTCGAGCTATGATTCCGCAAGACCTTTCGAACAATCTATGGGCAGCTGCAAGGTTGCAAGATGCAGTTCCAGAGGTCAAGATGCTCGTGCCTGCCATTACTGCCCGTTTCCCTGACAAGGCAGCAGGCATGGTTCCACAAGGCTTGTCGAACAGCCTTTGGGCAGTTGCGCACTTGCAGGGTACAGTGCCAGAGGTACTGACAGTTGTGCCAGCCATTGTGCAGAGTATCCCCGACAAGTTGGGAGGCATGAAGCCCCAAGAGATGTCAAACAGCCTTTGGGCAGCTGCAAGATTGCAAGATGTTGCGCAAGAGGTGCTGAAAGTCGTGCCTGCTATTGCAGCGCATATTCCTTCCAGGGTACAAAACATGGTGCCTCAAGACTTGTCGAACAACTTGTGGGCAGCGGCAAAGCTGCAAGATGCAGCCCCGCAAGTGCTAACTGCGGTGCCTGCTCTTGCATCGTGCATACCTTACAAGGTCAAAAATATGGTTCCCCAACACCTGTCAAACATCTTGTGGGCAGCTGCAAGGTTGCAAGATTCGGCACCAGAGGTGCTGACTGCTGTGCCTGCTATTGCAGCGCATATTCCTCACAAGGCAGAAGACATGGTGCCTCAAGACTTGTCGAACATCTTGTGGGCAGCTGCAAAGTTGCAAGATTCGGCACCGGCTGTGCTCACAGCTGTGCCCACTATTGCAGCTCATGTCCCACAAAAGGTTGAGGGCATGGTTCCTCAACACTTGTCGAACAGCCTTTGGGCGGCTGCCAAGTTGCAACATGCGGTGCCACAGGTGCTCATGGCCGTGCCTTCTGTTGCAGCATCGATTCCGGACAGGGTGGAGGACATGATTCCTCAACACTTCTCCAACAGCCTTTGGGCAGCTGCCAAGTTGCGAGATGCAGTGCCAACGGTTCGCTCAGCAACACAGGCCCTTGTGCCCCGAATCCCTGTACACATGGCCGCTATGCAGCCAGAAGGGTTGCAGATGTCTCTCTGGGCTGCTTCAGAATTGGGAGAAGATGATCTAGAAGATCAGCTCAAGAGGGAGCTGGCACGGCGTAAAACATGATATCGCCTAATCATCCTCGTCGCTCCCAGACCAGATCAGTTACAGACCTGTTTCACCACATGCCCCATGCATGTGGAGAGCGAACACTCTTTTCCCGGGTGAGATCTTTTTCTGCAGCAGTGGCCCCACAATGCCCCAAATAAATCCCCTCTTGGAATCATGGTAATTTTTCTCCTTGCAGTACTGATGTCTGATATGGATCTCGCAACTAGTTCTGATGCTGAGCGGCTCCGCACAGCAACGAGGACATCTTTCTGTTTGGACCTTGGCTGGCCTTCGGTGCTCTGCCTGGCCTTGCACCAGCTGGGCACAGTGCTCTCGCCCGGATGCACGTGCACCGCTTGAGTGCAGCCCCACGTAGAGCATTTAGAAGAACACTCGGCCATGATCATGCGACATGCGAGTTGAGAAAGGCAACGATGATGGGCTGTTGCAGTTGCTTGACTTGCGCACCGGATACCTGAACGATCATGGTGTTTATGCCTCAGGCTCTTATGGTGCTCCAGGGCCGAAGGGCTTCTGCGCTCGAGGCTCCTCATGGTAGCCTGACTTGTTTTAATCCCAAGTGCTCAACCTGGCGCGATTCGGAATGTGAGATCTCTACCCTTGCTGGATCCTCAAAATTGCAAGTTGTCGCTGGCTATCATCATGGCTTAGAAGGCTAATCCAGCCAAGTAAGTTGCATATGGATGAAGAAGTCTTGGGTTCCTTCAGCCTGGCTCGAAGCATCCCACCAGGGCACGGGGCAGACAAAGGCAAACTTTGACTCTGCAAGGATCAAAGTGGCAGTGAGAAGAGAAATGCTGAGATGACTGTCATGTTGAGCCCAAAGCCCAATAGTTCGCAGCCGAGACCTCTCCTGAGCCTACGTGATCACCCTAGACCTCAGATTAGCCTCCGGTCTTGAACCGTAACTCCGAAAATCCTTGCAACAGACGAGTTCCATGACAAGGTTGTGCGTAGATGCCCCAGTGAAAAGGGCGTTTCCCACCCACCTCCCTCAATCCCCAAAGCCTTCAATCACCCAAACAGACAAGAACTAACCAATTACCTAGAGCCTGACGCACTTAAGATGGCTTGAATCCCAAGTACCAGCCATGGACTATGCAAGCGATGACGTACTCTCTGCCCATCTTCTGGGTGGCGGCTGCAGGGCCAAACTTTTTTTTTAATGTTGGGTAGATCAATACTGCAGGAAGAAGCGGCATCTTCAGTTACAATACCTTATGGCTGGTTCTCGCTGTTTTTTTGTTGCTCTTACCACCCGTTCGGGACTAAGGGTTCAGTGTTTAGGATGTATATGGGGCTTGAGGGAATGTAAGAAAAGACCATGTGCTGATTTCCCGGATTTCCATGTGGGGGGTTGTTCTAAAGGTCCTTGTAATTAAAGAAGGGACTATTGGGAATACATTTCCTTAAAAGGGAATCCTAACCATTCAGTATGGCCATTTTGGGGACAGGCATTTTGAACAACTACCATGTGCATGAAGGAATTTCTTCTGCATATTCCCTGCCTTGTTCTCCGCTGTTGCACAGTATTGCCAAAGCCAGGATTTCAGTGGGTTTAGGGTTTAGGGTTTACGGTTTAGGGTTTACGATGTGGGGTTTAGGGTTTTGGGTTGTCTGGTAAGATTTTACCCAGGGCTTTGCGTGGCCTTTAGCATGTAGAGTTCGGTCCAGGGGAATGGGGTCTATGTGCCAGGTTCAGTTACCTGGCCATGTTGTTCACAGGTTTTTGGTTTGAGACGTTTAGGTTAGCTGGGGTCAAAAGCGAAAAGCCTCTGAACCGAGATCGCATACTCTTCCGTTTATGATTTTCCATTGTTGATGCTTGCCGAGTTTGCCAAGCGGTTGGGCTTTTGAACTTAAGGTTCATGTCTTTTCCCAGCCGCATCATAGCTGTGCTCTTTTGTAGAGTCCTCCAGCATTGCATTTATCCTGTGGCGATTTCCTTGAAAGTTTGTCCCTTTTTCTTGAGAAGGTAGTGAGCGCACTCTGCAGCTCCAGTCTCCTCAGCCCCGAACTCCCACTAGCCCTAGACCGTACACCCAGCCTTAACTCTGCTTCCAAGCCCTGTCTCCTGCCTGAGCTCGCAATTATCGGCAAGTAGATGGAACCCAGTACTGACAAGCCCATCGTGGCCAACCTACATCCCCAATCTTCTATTCGGTTGGCAAGCCCTATTCACTGCCGAGCCAGTTTTTCTTTAACTACAGGCTCATTCTCTCTCCGGCGCTTTCCTGTCCTTGAGAAAGGCGAACTGCTTGCAGCCTGGCTGCAAGGTTCAAGGTGCCAAAAACACGGACATCCAAGGTCTCTTGCAAAATCATATGGTCCCGGCCTGTGTTGTCCAAGCAGAGCTCTTGATTTGTGAGCATGGGATTTGGCATAGCTGGGGTCTGGGTTTTCAGGTTTAGACTTAAAGCGGGATGACTGGCTCTCACTTCCGGACTCAACGGAACCAGTAATGTGCTGGCACATGGCGTCAATGTGTTTAGTCTCCGATAACTCTGAGGCTTTTCAGCTCACAAGTGGCTTGTGCTTGTGCTGTAGGCCATGAAGCTTCCAGCATCTCGTGCTGCCAGTGACACCCCTGAAGTTGAATGATGTGGAGCCCCCTTCAAAAAATCCCAACCAAGGGACTTTCACCGCAGAATCCAGGCTTTCAGCCTGGTACGGCAACTCTTCCATGACGAGTATGATGAGTATGACAAGGACGATCAATACATATCAATACAACGACTACTAAGTCCTCAGCCCTGAACTCCCGATCATGGAATCTCTGTGGCCGGCTCGCTGAAACTTTATTTCTCCTGGCGGATGAAACGTAAGCTTCACGGTCTTAAGCTCTCAATGCCCAAACCATGAATCCCAGATCCAAATCCCAAGAAGATCAGCCCCAACTCTGCTAGAAACCTAAGTGCCCAAAACTTCCCAAACTCTAAGAGCTCCAAGTCTTCATCACCAGCCCTATATCCCAATATTGAACACCCCTCCTGTCCCTAATGTGAAATAGTCTCTAAAGCACCCTTGTATATTGGGGGCACATACTTACTGTCAAAGCCTTGAATGAGATCCAAGGCTATGCAAAGTCTGGCAGGCATCTGGTGCAGGGAGGGTGTCCGGTTCTCCAATTCGATGTGTCAGGTTTGAAAACATAGCGCGTTTTAAGGGTTAAGGGTTTAGAGTTTAGGGTTTAGATGTTAGGGTTCTTCTACCACAAGATGATCAATCACCCTATTATGAAGGACCCCTAAACGGGACCCCCATTTTCTAGGAAGCACCTGACATGGGCATGTGGCAACGGAAAATCTTTGACGTGCCCTCTGGAGCACTCTGATGAAATAGGAGGACGCCAACAAGCCCATGTTTGGTCGTGAGAGTTCAATGTGTCAAGGCGAAAGTTTCATGCTTTGGGGAGGGATTGCAAAGTAGAAATAGGGCTGTGACGCTTCCTGTAGGATGTTTGATGTTCCCTCCTTGCTGTTTCAGGTTACCCATTGCTGGCTCTGAAAGCCGAACTAAGCTTGTGCTGAACGGGTTTGGAGTCACAGGACCATTTGGACAGTAGTTCCTGCACACATTTTTCAGAAGTTTTTGCACTGCGTCCGAAGAAACAATTAGGAAGCAAAAGCTGTCCAGGATGCAGCCCTACCCCAGACCCCCTAAAGGATCCAAAAAATGGAACACCCTTATATTCCTCTAGTTTCCCCAATGTAGTACTGGGTTCATATTGGGGGGGTTCAATTTTTTGGAGACTTTAGGGGTCTGGGACATCGATTTGCTAGGGGGTGACCGCAAGAGCATGGTGGGATGCAGAGACCCATGTACAACCCTAGAACCAGCTCCAGCACTCGATTTGCATCCTGGCAGCGGAAAGGGGGCACAGTGACCAATGTCTGTTCAGGACTTTTTGCAATGACGTGCTAAACCTCAAGGCTGAACCCGCCGTCCTTAATGGTGATTTCCCTAAATAGGTGGACCCCAATACAGAACCATATCTATATATATATACACACACACAACTTATTATGGGGGCCTCAAAAAAGTATTCCTAGTTTCGTGAAACCCTAGACCTTAAAGCCTATAAAGCCCCATTTACCCCTTATAATTTTGGGAAACCTCCAAATCCATTACCTCCAACAGCTGCCAGGCCTACTTCCAGCACCCCGCCGTTCGATAGCGCAGCATGCACTGAGCTTCCTACAAGGCACTTCTGAAAGTTGGTTAAGAAGTTGCTTGAACGCTTAAGGTTTAGGGTTTGGTGTTTAGGTTGCCGAAAGTTTATGTTTGTTTTCGAACTGTTCGAGTTTTTTTGCGGCTATCAAAGTAGGATGACGAAAATTCTGACCGTGCGAAACCTCGCTATAGTTGGGTTTTCGGAACCCTAAACCCTAAAACCCTACACCCTTGAGGGGCATTGGACATGGAGTTTTGGGATTCCAGGCCTGGCGTCTCTCAACACAGGGCCCTGGAAATATATGGAGGCTATAAAGAGATTCGGGAACGCCTTTTTGAGCGCTGTGTGGGTGGTGACCCTACACCTTAAAGCCCCTAAGCCCTAAAACCTAAATCCAAAATCCCGGAAACCTGGATGGCTCAGGTTGAAGGTTGAGGGTTTAGGCTGACCCTAAACCCTGAAACCTAAATCAGAAATTATCTTGACCAGGTGGAATCTTGAGGGTTCAGGCTGTATGTATGCTGCAGTCCTGCTGTGATATGAGCTATAGTCAAAACTCCTTAATGGGCGGGTATATAGGGGAGTATTACAGGGGTTATTGAGGGGATACTAGCAGTTTGGAGGAGTTTAGACTATAGCCCATATGTGTAGTAGGCCACAAATCAAGCCTACCTCAGAATGCTGCTCTGCTTCCTCAGGATGTTGAGTTGAATTCAATATTTTGTTGCTGAATGCTGGAATCTGCAAAACAGTATCTCCTAGGCTTTGAGTGTAGAGGATAGAAGAATCTGGGCTCATTGTTGTAGCTTTGGTTCAAGTCAAGGGTTGGCAACAAGATCGCGATGCAGGGCTTCGAGGAATCCATTGTAGTGTGTGGACCAGCGGGGCCCCGGATGCTGGTCAATGTATACCCTGTAATCCCGACAGTTTCCATTTCCTTTTCCATTATAACCCCAAAATATCCCTAATATGACCCCACTACCCCAAACAGGAAGCTTGGGGTCTCATCGCTTCTCATTTCTTCTGGTTAAGCCCTGCGTTGCCCTCATAGTATGTATACAGAGCGTGTCCTTGCTGCACTTGGCGAATCCTGAATGGCATAGATGCTCGTCCCTCATCATATTCCGCAAGCCCTAAACCCTAAACCCTGGAATCTAGAGTCCCAGTCCCAAGTCACAAACTCTTCGCCTTCAACCCTACGCGAGACGAAGATTCCAAGCCGTGTAGCAGGCCATGCGCAGCATGACCACGCCTGGGCGCACTTTGGTCTTTGGCGGTAGTTTCTGGTTTTTGCAGGGTCTATGTAGGGTTGGGGCTTGAGGCGGGTGGGTTGTGGCGTGCTGATTTCCATGTTGAGGGCTAAACGGGGTCTTTGGCTCATTTCTTGCGCGTTCATATTTTGAAGTACAATTGCCTTGCTGCGTTTGAGGGGCCATGGGCCATGACCTTGACAGCATTGAGCAACAGGGTACAAGGGCCGATGCGACCTTTTACGGTGGACTCAAGCATTACGTTGGGCAGCAGTAGGAATGTAATCAAGACATGCGCTTGCTCTGTTCCAAGTTCGAAAAATCTTCCTCTAGGGATTGTGAGGCATCTTGTCAGGGTTCGCGGTGGGGATGTTGGGAGTGAGAGGCCCGAAGCACTGGAGCTGGTTTTAGTCAGTTTTGGTAGTTTCCTTAAAAAGGGGAGTCGAATATAGACTCCAATATGCTATAATCCTTACTAAGGGGACCCCCCCCCTCAATTTTTTAGGAACTCCCCGCATTTTGTGGGCTTCCGAGGATATGAGTCCAGAATAATGATGCCCAGACCCATGCTTTTCGCGAAGTTTGATCGGCAGTGTAGGATTTGTAGCAGATGGCGATTCTTCTTTACCCCAGCTTCTAGTATCAACTTATCAACGCCTTCCATTTCCGTAGACAAAAGACACTTGAGTTTCAGATGGTTCCTTGTACGGTATGACCAAGGAGATTGCCTAGCCTCTTAAAACCATCTGAGGCACCAGCGGCAGCAGCACCGCGGCCAGCGGCACCTTCGCAGCCCTTCCCTGCGTTCGCACCATGCCCGGCATCGCCATGGCTCACCTCACCATCCCGCCCACGGCCGCCACCATGGCCGGCATGGGAGTCATGGCCGCCATGTCTCCCCAAGACACCCCCGACCCCACAGCCGGCGCCGGGCGGTTTCTCAGCGCCTGGGCCGCATATGAGTAAGTGTGATACGCATACCCATGTGGGGTTTTCCAAACATGGCGATCCCTCATGTCTTCCGGATGTAATCCACATTAGGAAATCCTCAGATCTCCTCCCAGCATGTTGAGTCGTTCTGTCCTGAAACGTAGGTTGGATTCTGGAATGGGGGAGAATGCTGGAGTCATATTGCCTTTCAGCCCAAACGCCTACACCTAGAGCACGAGCCACAAACCCTCAATCCCAGAAGCTTTGTGGCCCTCCCAGAAAGCATTGTTCAGCTGCGCGAAAGTCAGGGCCCGCGCCCACCATCGCGGCCACCCGTCCCCCAGGCGGCGCTGGAGGCAGCTTTGGGTTTACCACGGGGCACTTGACCGTTGGTTGCATACCCTACTTCCCCTGGAACACCTGTGGGTACGGTGCCAAAATCATGGTGATTATCTTGGGTCTGTATTACTTCCCAAAGTCCGATTTCCAGTGTGCTCTTGCCCGACACGTGTAATAATGACCTGCAGCGCTTACAAAATCACAGCTGATGTACAAGCTCCTTCGATGTGAGCTGCCCTCACCTCCCCCCTCCTCCCCCTTTTCCCTCAAGGACCCAAAGTCTGGACCCCCGAACTCCTAACCTTCAACTTACACTTCAAGCCTCAAAGCACGGAAGCGGTTTAGGTTTTAGGGTTGCAACTTCCAGGCTAGAGATGTAGATTCAGTCCCTCAACTCAATCCTTAAATGTCTCAAACTTACCCTTGTAATACAGCCCGTCTCCACGACAACCCTATATAGCCTATAGCTTCAACATACCGTAGCCCCGTAGTATCCCTCTAGTAAAAAACGGAAGCCCAACTGCACCTCTCTCAGCAATTCTGTGATGATTTTCTGGGTCATTATTTTCTGGATCATGAAATCCTATCAGGACTGCGCATCATTTTTCAAACCCCAAACCCAAAACCTTTAAATCCTAGACCCGAAGCCCTAAACCCGACATCCTAAGCCCTAAAACCTAAACAAATCTCAATCAGGAATCTAAACCCTAAACCCTAAACCCTAAACCAAACGGAGTCAGTTTTGTCTCCTAACCTTCCCGGTCAGGCCCGAGGCTGTTGAGGCTGGGTTTGTGGCTGCCCGGAATCGACGCGGCGTGGAGGAGCCGAACCTGAAGGGTATAGGGGTTTAGGGTTTTAGGGGTTTCAGTGTTTGAGGATTTATCCTAAACCCTAAACCCTAAGCCCTTGGGTGTTTACGGGTTTAGGGTTTAGGGGTTTTGAGGGCTAGGGAGGCTCGGAGGATGGGAGGTTGGGAGGTTCCAGGGGTTTAAGGGCTTGAGGTTTATGAGGGCTTGGGAGGTTTCAGGTTCTAGGGGTTCAAGGGCTTGAGGTTACTGAGGGCTTGGGGTATATAGTAAACGATGAAGTTTCCTGAGCATAGAAAGTGAATTTAAGTTCCTTAGCAGCAACCCACTTTAGCTTCATGAGTTTGGCGACAACGTTTAGGACTTCTAGAGTCTACAGGATTCAGAGGGATGGGATAGAAGATTGCTAGCTAGACTCCCACCCGGTTGGTAGCACTGAAGCACCTGAATGGAACCTTGTTTACAGCAAAGGTTTCGATCCCTACTGCCAGCTGGCAGGGCTTCTCTCCCTAACAAGCTGAACTACCCCTCAGTCATGGTAATTCCCCTAAACAGGGGCACCCCAATATAGACCCGCAAATGCTATACTCCTTATTATGAGGACCACAAAAGGTACCCCTAATTTTGGGAAACCCTCACATTAAGCTAGTGCTTATACAACTTATACTCACACTGCGAGCTGAAGACTCTGACCTCTCAAAGGTCATCCTCTCTCGAGATGCCCTGAGTACGTCATCATTTCCAGTTGCGCCCCCTCAAGTTACAGCAGCCTCTAACACACCGGCTGACCGATAGAAACCCTGCACAGTCCTTCTAGGACTATCCGCAATGTGCCCAGCTTTTCCACACAAATCGCATAAAGGCACCAGAGCACCTCCACCGGAAGCGTAGCGATGCGACGACCAGCTTCGAGGTTGGCATCGTTGGGGAGTCTTGCAATCGCCAACCGAAAGTACATAGGGTTTAGGGTTTAAGGTTTAGGGATTTGGGTTTAGGGTTTTGGGAGGCATAAGAATAATACAAACTTACTTAGTTCAACCACCAAAAGAGGCACCTCCCAGGTGATCTTAATGTTAATGTCATGTAGCATGGCAATCCTTGGAGGTTGCACATGGACTGTAGGGTTGATACCTGAACGAAAGTGTAGGGTTAGGTGGACCCCCACCTTGTAATCGTGACTATAAGGGATAATCAGGTTTTATTAGGGACCTCTTATATTCCTAGTATAGGTCTACTAATTATTACTGGGTGGGGGGGTCCTCCTGGGTGTAGGGACTCTTGCAATCCACTTCCGAACCTTGTGCATTAGACATCGCTAGGGATCCCCAATTTATACCCCCAAACGTCAAAGTCACGTCAAAGTCCTCATGAGAGGAACCCCCCTAGTTGCTGAACACACCTATATCATTCCGAGAAGGCCCAGGGCGCAACCTTCGCTTCTCCAGAATGCAATGTTCTGTAGCACAATGCGAGCAACGACTGATTACAATTCTATTTTTATGACGCCCATGATCACCATCGATACCATATGTACCACTTAAATTCTTCCTGTCCTCATTGTCTTTTTGAGTGCTCCCGCGACTGAGTTGTGATCTATGTACGTTTGTGTCTGAGAGTTTCAGCGTTGCATGTTTGGGACCTGCGAAGGTTACAGATCTAGGAGTAATGGTTGTCTATCAATCATTGCTCCAGCACTCTCTGCTAGCAATGTTTGTCAGCCACAGAGAATACTGGCATTGGGGCTACTCTCACCTCTCATAGTCGCTGTTGTCCGTCTTGGCTGTTTCATTTGCATTGTTCCACACCCAAAAAATCCGGTCCCTAAACCCTAAACCCAAAACCCTAAACCCCAACCCCTAAACCCAACAAAAAACAACCCTACAAAGACCCCAAGCTCCCTGGGTTGAAGCTTGTTCTACGGATGCTACCGACCTAGGATGGGCAATTATTGGGGGGTATAAGGGTTTAGGGTTTAGGGTTCAGGGTTTAGGGTTTAAGGTTTAGGGTTGTGAAGGTTGTGTTGCAGGATTTCCTGAGTTCCTACTGCAGATCCTCATTTCCACAATGCCGTAGATCTTCCCTGCGCAATTCGAAAGACTTACAGCAGAGATCCAGGAACAATTCCTTCAGGTGGTCCGCCTCACACCGCCAGCTACCATAAAACATATAGTAAGTGTAAGGACTCCTGGAAGGGACCATAAGTTCTTGGAGACCCACACATACTTCATGTACTGCCGCCAGGGAGCCGATCAAAAGGCAGCCCTGGCACAGAAGAAAGCCGAGATCGAGCTGAAGATCAAGGTGCAATCCTCATCATGTGGGGAAGGGCTTTCTAAAGTGAGCTGTTTGTTGTGCATTTTTACGGCTTGAGGGTTTACGGGCTTTACAACATCACGGGACTCTTATGGATCCGAGGGAGATCTGCATGGCAAGGAAACCCAAACCATCAATGGCGAAACATGCAGGTTTTAAGGCCTGCAACGTGCTTCTTGCTTGTTTGTCTTATTGTTTGTTAGTAGGGAATAAGGGAATACAATCCTATAGTCTCCCGCGATAATATATTCCTTCACCCCTACACCCTACACCTTAAACCCTATATATATATAATATACACACATTCCCTGGTTTTGGGTACTAAGCCCTTTTTAGAGGCCAACCTTGTACCGTAGTTCCTTGGCTTCAAAGTCAAACTGCCGGCCTTTGCTGTGAGATTAGAAGTAACTAGGTGCTCCAGTAGTACCCTTTTTGGGGTCTCCTTAGTAAAATTGAATAGTAGGACCTTATCATGAATGGGTTACTGGGGAACCTAGGTAATAGTAGTAGTAGTAGTAGTAGTAGGAGGACTAAGAACAGTAAGATCGTTGACGTCAAGCTGCACCGCCTTCGTAAGCTTCACGCTGAAAATCGGATTGATGATAAGTTTGCACACTGTAAGTTTCAAGCTCTGCAAAGTTCATATAGCACATGTGATGCATACACATCTGCTGTGCAAGCCTTTCGCTCGCATCTCGCACTCCTACATAGCTGCTGTGTAACCCCGACAGTACCACTTAAGTAGATCGAATATGGAATTGCCCAATATCAGCATGAGATCCCCATACACCCCACATTTTTTTTTAGGGGGCGAAAGCCCGCGTATATGGCTTTGCATCCATCAACATCCTGAGCCCTTAAACCGTGAAACCCTGAAACCCTTAACCCTAAACCCTAAACCTAAACGCTTAAGCCCTAAACCCTGCAACCCTCAGATCCTAAAACCTGAAACTCTAACCCCCCCTTTTACAACTTTGCATCCGTCAGGAGCTAGATCGACAGATTGAGGCCTCGCCGGCTTCAGTTTTTTTTTCAAGGTTGTGGCGGGATAGTTTAAGGCTTTCGGGTCTTTAGGGCTTCAGGGTCTTTAGGGCTTCAGGGGCTTTAGGGGTCTGAGGGGGTTGAGGGCAGTTTAGGGGTTTTGGGGTATTTGGGGTTTAGGGTTTCGGGTATTTGGGGTTTAGGGTTTGGGTTTAGGGTTTGGGTTTAGGGTTTAGGGGGTTTCAGGTTTAGAGTTTAGGGGGTGTAGGGCTTAGGGCTTTAATGCTTGTGGTTAAGGGTATATGGGGTGGCTGTATGGGGTTTGTGTAGGGGACATGTAAGGGGCGATGTGGGGAGGTATGTGGGCTTTCATGGTTTGAAGAGGGCATGAGGCGCGAGAATGCGGATCGCTTATTTGTCTCTGATGAGTAGGAGTTACTTGGAGGGTCAGGGGGACTTAGTAAGTAGGTTCGGTTCGTTTGCGCCGGGGTAGGTGGGGCTAATGGCCGACGCACACGGCAAACCCTCAAGCCCTACGCATCACACTAGTAGTATCCCGCTGTGACTATATGTTTGTTTCTCCTTTCGGGTATCGCACCTTGCTTTGGTCAGGTTAGCTTGGCGGTGCCAAGGCATCTTTCAACACCCGCCCGCCCTCCCCAGAGGGGGACTGCGTCTTCGAGCGCTGGCGCGCCAGATAGTATTGTCTGTGTTGGCCCAATGTCCCAGTGAAGGGCGGAGACATGTGTGACTGGGAAAGGGGCATGTGCCCCCTTCCCAATGTAATCAGAATGTGCAGCCAAAAGTGGACCGCGCATGCATGGTCTAGGTGTATGGTGGGATTGAGGGTTAAAATGGGGATAATTCAGGTTACTATATGCGTTGTATCGGTTATTAGCCTACATACTGAATCACCCTGACGCTCCAAGTAAGGATTGGGTTGCATTACGCTGGGGGCTCCAATGGCGTTATTAGGCGGGATCCATGCCCCGGTCGTTCCCCTGCTAGAGAATGGGCGAGGGGCAAGGGGTTTGGATTCAGTTCATATGACCCTTCTTAATCCCCTTATAGACCCCTCATATAGTGGATTCTGTTCAGGTCAGGGCCTTCTACGGGGCACCCAAAAGTTTTGAGGCATTTTGCTGCTTCATTCCGCACATGTCTTGTTTCCCTGCCCTACACTCTAAACCCTAAAAGGACGGGCCACATTGGCCCTGCAATTGCCATCAATCGGTTTCTAGCTTTGGATAGAGAAGAGCTTCTACCCCAAAGCCACCATAATGTAGAAGACTGTACAAATGCCATTTTATTCCCTGGCAGACCTTGTATAGCTATGATACAACATTCCTTTGAAATTGCATTCTAAGCGTAAATGGGCCCCTACATTCCCCCTATCAGGAAGCCGAGGGCTCCCGAATGATTTCAAACACATCTGTGTTCATGGGGTCCTTGTTATAAGGGTAATCTATGGGGTGAAATTAAGGGCGACCCCTACCTCTGGAAACACCCATATGAGAAATTCTATATATCATGGGACCCTGAGCCGTACACCCTAAATAGCAGTTTCCATTTTCTCGTCCCTTATCCCAATATAGCCCCATTATATACCATACTATGATACAGAAAGACTACTTCAAGAATGAAGGGAGCTGGGCTTCCCGAAAGAGACGTCTCAAACCCTACGCTATCATTCCTTCGGCAAATATTCCTATCCATAGCCACCTTTATTCTAGGACCGCTGCTCACTTTCCAGAGTTGCTGCTCAGGAACGTGAATCAAGATACCATGATATGGCTATGTAGTAAATTATAGGGTTTCCTTGGTATTGTACATTAATTAAGTTCCACAACAGCAACCCAGAATTTCTCATGATCAAGGTCTCCTAGTATTTGAATGGAGGGATCCTCAAGACCCGCAACCGTAGGAAAGTAAACCCTAAACCTTAAACCCTAAACCCCCCCCCTCCCTCCCCGCCTGCCTCCCCCCCGCTCATGAACTCCTTGGGCTAAGCTCGCAGGAGCAGCGCTCCCGAGAGCGTGCACTCACGGATCAGGAGGAGCAGCACCAGAAGGCCGGGCTTAGGGGCCTGGGGTTCAGGGTTCAGGGTTTAGGGTTTAGGATTTGGGGAGGGTTCAGGGTTCAGGGTTTAGGGTTTAGGGTTTAGGGTTTAGGGTTCGGGGTTTAGGATTCAGGGTTCAGGGTTTAGGGTTTAGGATCTTGGGTTCTGAGCCACCGAGCTTCTGGGTCGGGGATGTGAGCATTTCTCAACATCATGTGGCGCTACAGACACCCTATATGCTTGGATCTTTGCTCATCATGGTGGCCCTCCAAAAAGAAGTCATACTTCCTGGAATAACTATGGAGTATTCGGATGGTTTCAAACCTGGAAGTTGGAGCAGCTGAAACGAAAAGTGTCGAAGTATACAGGGGTTTTTGTCGTGGTGGTGGTGGTGGTGGTGGTGGTGGTGGTGGTGGTGGTGGTGGTGGTGGTAGATGGTGGTGGTGGTAGATGGTGGTGGTGGTGGTGGTGGTGGTGGTGGTGGTGGTGGTGGTGGTGGTGGTGGTGGTGGTGGTGGTGGTGGTGGTAGATGTAGGATCCTGGACAGTCAGAAAGATCGTTGTTTCGTAGCCCTGGCATGATTGTCACTCCAAAGCCCTTCTCTAACCAGTTAGGCCCCCCAAATTACAATCACTACAAACTGCTGCATGAACCGATTCGTATTTCATTCTCCATTGCCCCTCCAGATTCTCAACTATGCTAACAAGCTGGGCCAAAAATAATGTTATTGTGCAAAATCCAGACCAAAGACGCCGGCAGCTGCATTAGCCAGTGTCATTCTTGACAATTGATGTATCCAAACCCTGTACCCAAAAACTAAGCCCTTCTGACCCCAGGCCCCTGCGTAAAACGAATAAAGGCCTATTCAGACTCCTCAAAGGTTCCAAAAACTGGAACCCGCCAACATGACCCTGATCATTATATTTGGGAAACTAGGGGGATTATTGGGAGGCTCCAAGTTTTCAATCCTTTAGGCCGGCAAGGTGTAAACTCCAAACCCCTAGCAGCCGATCTAGCAACAACCCTACACCCTACACCCTAAACCGAGTAGTTCAAATAACCCATTCCCACCCTCCCTACCTCATGAGGCAAGACCCTGAACCCTTAACCTGGAGTCCTACCCGCTTTAGTCCTGAGAAACCCGCTACCTCACTTCAGGGCCTCCGTATTAGGGTTTAGGTATTTAGGTTTAGGTTTTAGGGTTTAGGTTTTAGGGCTTTGGGTTTAGGATTACTGGTTTATGGGAAAACAGAAGGAGACTTTCCTTATTGAGGTTTAGGGTGTAGGTTTTAGGGTTTAGGATTACGTATTGGTAAATGGGAACGATGATGTTGTTCTTGAAGATTCTAGAGAGGGGCTACTGTCGGGATCCATTCCTTCCTTGTCACCCTATAACCTAAACCTCATATATCCTGGGCTCCCCCTTGTTGCCAACTCATTTTTCCATGTTTTCATTTTGACTTTTCATATCCCATTAGCAACAAGTAACTTGGAGGGTTAGGGGGACTTAGTAAGTAGGTTAATAACCCCTATAACCCAGATAGTACCTCTCATTCTCCCCAGTATTAACCTACTTACTACGTCCCCCTGACCCTAAACCCTAAACCCTAAACCCTAAACCCTAAATAATAGTTATAGAGGTTTCCATTTTATTTTCCATTTTTACCATACTACAATTACTAGAATATTCAATCATCCAAGAACCCTCCAGCGACCGGCAGGAGATAGGTGACAACGCCATCCTCACTCCCCAGCAGGCACGGCAGGGGACTTGGAAGCTTAGGGGGTTTAGGGTTTAGGGTTTGGTACTAACCCAGACTCGTGATAAAAAAACACCCCCTACCCTTAATAGGGACCATAATAGGGATCTGAATATTAAGGCCCTTGAAAGGAGGGGTTTATTAATCATGGGTATACATTAAGCTTAAGCCGTTTGGGATTTTATCAGGTACTTTTTTGACAAGAGTTTCTTGGTGTGCATGAAAAAGGTTCCTTATGAATATTGATGTGGTTATACACATTGGGAAGCTTGAATACTTGGTGATGTTGTCCGTATATGGCAGTTTCCCAAAATAGAGGGACCCCAACATAGACCCCAAAATACTATAATCCTTATTGTTGGGATACTCAAAATGACCACTCCTAATTTTAGGAAATTCCCATATAGTCCTCACATGTCTCAGAATGATGGACCCAGCACTCCATTCAACCATATCGGTCTGCTGTACACATCGGCCCTAGGGATTCGTAAAGCGAACCTCGTCTTAGTCTAAGCTTGTAGCTTTCCTTGCTCACGGTCTACGATATGATGCGCTTGCATTTATTACAACCAGACAGGGAGCTATGTGTGCTTCTGAGATGGGCTTTAGACTCTACTTGGAGGGTCAGGGGGACTTAGTAAGTAGGTTAATAACCGCTATAACCCAGATAGTACCCCTAACTATCCGCATTTTAACCTACTTACTAAGGTCCCCCCCCTGACCCTCCAAGTAGACCCTAGCCGCTAGACCCTAAGCCGTAACCGAACACGAAACCCCACAGCAAGCCCTGGCCCTTCAGACCCTGAGAGCCCTACATCAATATGAGCTTTTAGTCTAAGCTCCTAGTATCCCCCTGAGTAACCGCTAGTATAGAGTTTGGGGTATGGGGTTTAGGGTTTAGGGGTTAGGGTCTGAACTCCTAGTATCCCCCCTAAAGTAGTCCCCTATATAATCTCGTATATAACCTCCTTCTAAGGAGTTGAGATCCTAAACCCTAAGCCCGATATAACCCCCTTTGAGGAGTTTAGACCCTAAACCCCAATTAGACTATGGCTCATATACCATAACGGCAGAACTCGTAACTAGCCGGCAGCCATCTTCAGGCTGAAGTTCAAGGGGGAGTTGAAACAAATGTTTAGGGTTTAGGGTTCAGGGTTTAGGGTTTGGGGTTTAGGGTTTAAGGTTTAGGGTTTAGGGCTTAGGGGATTGAATAGAGGTTCCGGTGCTGGACATGACCGTAAGTATGCAGCACCATCAGAACTCATAGGGTTCTGGTATACAGGGATTTTGTCCATCAACAGTCTGGTATGTACTCTCCCACTCCGCCAGGACCAGAGCTTTTAGGCATTTCCTGAAGATTTTCTGAAAAGGTTTTTTGTTTACTGTAACCTTCCCAACAAACAGCTACGATTACTTGTGGGAGGGTTGGGGCACACACTTGAAAACAATTGTACAGACAACACGTTGTGTTTCCTGATATTTTTGTAGGGTCCTAGAGCAAGAGGCTAAACCCTAAACCCTATAGCGTCTTGTATTTTGTTTTCCATTCCTGCATTCTTTACTTACAGCCAGCAAGATTTGCAGAATCCCCCTTCCCAAGTGATAATGCATCCCTACTTTTTGGAACCCATATGTATCGCTAGGCTGCCGAAAGTCTTAACAACCTGGGTTGCTGTTAAGGAACTTAATTTGAATTACTATGTTGGGGACGCCCTACTAACTACTGTATATACCCATGATGGTAACTTCAACCCTAAACCCTACATACCATGTATGGTAACTTAATCTAAACTCCTTAAATCTTTATATTCGCCAAGTTTCCATTGCATTTCCATTTTCATTTCCATTTGATTCTCCATTATAGGGGATAATATGGCCCTAAACCCTAGACCGTAAACTATATGAGACCCAGATTGTGGTAGCGAAATTCAAGTTCCGCAACAGCAGCCCGACAACCAGCAAGAAGGAGCAGGCGGCCTTACGAAGCCGCGAGATCGGGCTACAGCAGGTCCAGCGGGGCCAAGAGGGTGACAAGGGCGTTGTTGTTTTTGGATTAAAGGCCTAGGGTTAAAAGGTTTGGGATTAAGGGTTTAGGGTCTAGGGTCCAGAGTTTAAGGTCGAGTATCTGGCAGGCTGAGTGAAGGTTTGGTTTGGGCCGGTGCAGGGTTCATGAGGGTTAGATCTCTGATGGTTGAGGACCTTTAAACTCTAAGCTCCAAATCCCAACCGAGCAATCACTTGCAGTGATCATGGCATTTCGAGTTAGTTGTGGGTTTGGTGTTCAGGCGGCATTGATAAACAACAGTCACGTCAAATATGCCCCGGGATTCGGGTTGCTGGTGGTGCTGCTGGTGCTGGTGGTGGTGTTTAATGTAGAAGCCTGAACAGTTAGTTAGAGCGCTGTTTCGTAGCCCTGGCATGATTGTTACTCCAAAGCTTTCCTCTAATCAGTCAGGCCCCCCAAATTTAAACCGCACATGAACCGAGTCTTGTTTCACTCTCCGTTTGCTCCTCCAAATTCTCAACTACTCTACTTATTTGGGCCCCAAATGATATTTCTGATTTACAGAGTCACGTGTCCTCCATTGAAGTATGTCCTTTTTTTTTGTGTTTTGGATGAGTGGAGCTATGCCTTCCAAACACGGGTAGTGGTGAATGATGCGCCCGGAACCAGCAGACGGTGTACCTTGTATTACCTTGCAGACCCCTTTGTTTAGGCAAGTGCTACAAAACCACCACACCTTCGACCTGTATAAACGGGGAATTTTTTGAAATAAAAGACCGTACATACACGCCCCCCAGCACTTGAATCCGGAATGGAAGATACAAGAGCCCGCAGCTGAAACATCAACACTCAAGTAGCATTTTTGAAGCGTGCCCCTCATATAGACTAGGATCATATTCTCCTTTTGGATATAGTACGTTATGAGAATATTACAATCTTATTTGATTGGTCCAACCACTAAACAGCAACGTTCACGTAGGGTTGGGGGGCGTGGTTCTTGACATAGGAAGCTCTAAGCCCCAAACCTTAAACCCTAAATCTACTCCCTTAAACCCCTTGTGGTGGGGCTGCGATACAGGATGCCGTCGTGGACAAGAGCGAGCAGCTCGTGAAGGCAATTATGAGGTTTGCCTTACTGGTGCTTCTGGGGGTGTGGGGAATTCAATCCGGCTGATAATTATACAATGCTTTATACCTGTAGAGCTTAGCACTTAGCACCTGGTATTTTCGTAGGCATATATGTACGGGGATTATCTAGCGATTATTACAGGGATCCATTCCCACCCCCTAAGCACCATCAAGGTGGTTGTAGGTATAATCTAAGGTTGAGACCATGGGCCCCTAGTATGGGCCCTTAACCCTGGGATCCTCATATACCTACTATATACCCTACATGTACCCTTAAGGGCCCTAGAATCCCCCTAAAAGGCTTAAGGGCCCATATTAGGGGCCCATACTTCTAACCTTAGATATAGGGCTTGGGTGTAGTGCTACCTTGGACCATGGCTACAGAGATGGTTTGAGGCAAGTGATCAGGGTCCCAGACCCCCTAAAGGATCCAAAAAATGGAACCTCCCCAATATGAACCCAGTACTACATTGGGAAAACTAGGGGAATATTAGGGGGCTCCATTTTTTGGATCCTTCAGGGGGTCCGGGGTTTTGGGGTGATGGGTTTAGGGTTTAGAGCTTTGTGTTTAGGATTCAGGGTCTGGGGTTTAGAGGCTTTGGGTTTAGGGCCAGGGTAGGAACATGTGAGTAGTATTTTATTTGGGGATATTATGGTACCCAATATAGAGTAAGATTATATCCTCCTTTTGGGTATAGTATTTTATATAAGGAATATCATCTTACCAGGTTCAACCACAAAAAACACTACTCAATTGAATTTTTCCTTCCCTGTAGCTTTTGACTCCAAATCTCACTTGCGCACTATTGAGAGCTAGTGCTTCCTGGAACCATGATGCCAAGGTCACTGTTGGAAGCGTTTCAGGCTTCAGGTTTCAGGATTTTCCGATCAGAATGGGAAGTTTACCAATACATTTTCAATGGGTTTTTACGTCTTGAAGCCCAAGGAGGAATATGAAATATTACTTGAAAGGATATCCCAATAAGGAACCAGGTTTCAGTAGGCCTGCCGTGAGGCTCAAGGCATCTCTCAAAATCAGGTTCGTCCTAAATCCTACCCCCCAAAATAGACATCGAAGCTGGCCTTGTCTTTTTTTCATATTGACCCTAATCCCTAAACCCTAGATGTTTGGGCAATGTCAGTCTGAGGAGGGTACATAAAGGTATGGATGGGATGCCTAAACCCTAAACCCTAAACCCTGAATTTGGAGCCATCTCCGCATCTGTGGAATCTCGTTTGCCAAGCTTCTATTTGGGCATTTTGGTGCACAAGAAGGCTATATGAATCCTGGGAATACTAGGACATGTAAAGCATCAAGAGGAATAAAGTACACTGTCGGACTGTTTCTTAAATCCTCACAGTAGCTGCTTTTTGCTCAGGTTCAAGGTGCATTCCCGCTATATTTACATATGCACATGCGAGCTTATGGGCCCCTAGAATCAACCTACAAAGGCGAAGGACCCACATTGCGTGCCCAATACATCGAACCTTAAACCAAGGCCCCTAATGCTAAGCGCAAATTCCCATGGGCTTTCACTTTGAAGGCTTAGCGTTTTAGGGTTTAGGCTTAGGGGTTAGGGTTTAGGGCCCTTTAACCGAAAGCTGATTACTGTAACTGTCAACCTAACACGATCAAACCCCAAAGCTTTTCTAGCCTCTAGCCCTTGGCAGAAGAAGAACATAGGCATAAGCTTTTTGGGTATACCTACCCTCTAGGGGCTGGTTGTAGGGAGCCTCTCAATGCTGGCCGGCTAGGAGAAGCTTGAGCTCCTGAAGGACCACTTGCTTTAGGGCTCAGGATTTGAGGATGTAGGATTTAGGCTTAAGTGCTCAGGATTTGAGGGTTTAGGGTTCAGTGTTTTAGGTTTTGGGTTTTAGTGTTTTGGGTTTGGGGTTAAGNNAGGGTTTAAGGTTTCGTGTTTAGGTATTTAGGGTTGGATTAGGAATAAGGGATAGGGGTTTAAGTCGGCTTCTAGTGGTCTGGATTCTACCAGGGGATGCTTGTGGATATAGTAGTAAATGGACTTGTAACGTTGTAACGGTCTCTTTTGGAATCTGAGGGCATCAGTTTTTGGAGTATTGCTCTCCATCGCTCGAGAGACTACACCCTAAACCCTCGGCCCTAA
>CAJNIZ010021435.1:33676-43887 GCA_905231905.1 Symbiodinium pilosum
TCCCAAACCCTAAGCCCTAACTCCTAAACCCTAAGCCCTAGATCCTAAACTCTAAACCCTAACTCCAAAACCCTAAGCCCTAAATCCAAAGCCCTAAATCCTAAACTCCAAACCTTGGACCCTAAACCTTAGACCCTGAAGCCTAAGCCCTGGAGCCCGGGCAGGAGCTCGAGAAGATCCAGCAGGAGGAAAGCTCAGGCCTCGTGAGCTGTCACAGCAGGTTCAGGGTTTAGGGTTTAGGGTTTTAGGGTTTAGGGTTTTAGGGTTTTAGGGTTTTAGGGTTTTAGGGTTTTAGGGTTTAGGGTTTAGGGCTTTTGGTTGAGTTTTCTTACTGGAGGTTAGTAGGGCAAAAGGAGGGAATAAAGCACATAAGGATTATATAGGGAGCATATTATGCTGTTTGGTGGGGTCGCTTATCTTCTCGTAGAGGTTTTCTAAGGGTTGTTAGCACGATCGTTATTGTTCTGCTGCTTTTGGTTTGGAATTGTTTCGGGCTCACCACACCTAAAGAAGTACCCCGATCCCTGTTTTTGTCAGGTGATTTGTCATGAGCCAGGTTTCCGCTATGCCAAGTTGTCATAGCTTCGGGCTTAAGGTTTAGGTTGTATCTGCATATATGAGCTATAATCTAAACTCCTCGAAGGGGGGTAGAAAGGGGATGATATAGGGAACTACTAAGGGGGATGCCAGGAGTTTAGACAATACTCAATATGGGTTCTGTGTAAATTGAGCGTACGGTAGCTAGGCCTTTGGTATGTCCCAGGGTTTGCTGTGGGCCATGAACAGGGAAGCCATAGGCTCATGCATCATTTTTCATGCAGATTGGTATCCCAAAGCAATGGAGTGCAGCACATCAAACCCCAAATCTTAAGCCTTATGTTCAAGCGGGCTGTAATTCTGGAACCTACCCTGTTGCCACCAGCTGCCTGGATGCCTGGGTTGATCCAAGGAGCTTGTGCAGCGGAATTCAAACTTTGCCGCACCCAAAACCTCCAACCCTAAACCCTAGACCTGAGATCTTGAACCAAGCCCTGCATCCTAAGCCCACTTCATCAAAGCCGGCCCTGAATCTCGCTCGTAAAGTTTGATTCCAATCCTGAAGCCCGCCAGGCAAGGCAGAAGAGGAAGTCACACCCGGCGAGACGGTGACGCGGGAGATCGTGGGCCCTGCCGGCGAGAAGGAGATCGAGGTGGTCAAGGAGGAGGACCGGTGGTTGGCCGGAGACCATAGACGCAATGTATACCAGTGCGCATAAAGGTATCAGCTTCTTGTGAAAGGGAGACCTTCTTGGAGATACATATCAGCAATCTGTATAAAACAACGCAAGGGATCAGACATTCTTGTAGACATGCAAGACAAATCATTGACATTCGGAAGCAAGGAGGCTTTAGGCTGTACCAGCTGCAAGTGTGTCGTAGTTTATGTGCTTCAATTTTAGGCCTTTGGTTAGCCAGGAATGAAGGAATGGATCCTTATAGTAGTCCCGAAATAATAACCCGTGATGGTAGTTTCCATTTTCTTTTCCATTCCTTCATTCCCCGCTAACCAAAGGCCAACCCTTTGGCGAGACTGCAAACGCAACTTCGTGTCTAGTAGTTCCAGCAGCCTGGCGAACGAGTTGCCTCCTTTCCCTGAACGTGTGCGTCTTGGTCAAGGTTCCCATAAAGGGACTGTAATCTAGAAGCCTGAACAGATACCAACAATGCTGCCCAATGACCCTGAAATTCAAATAGTATACTATACCTCCCACCCTAAACCCTAAACTTTAAACCCTAAACCCTACCCTAACCCTACTTCGATTATTTCACTTCGTACATTATGTTGCAGCCCTGTGCCCCTCAAGTTCCGAAGCCCCTTCGACTGACCACCCAACAGGCTTTCCCCCAAACATTGGTGCTTGGAATTTCAACAAAGACTAGGTTGCTGCTAAGGAATTTTCATTAAGTTACCATCATGGGTATATATATATATATCAGTCTCTATATATATATATATACTGGAATAAATACAATTTCCGCAATGGAGTAACTTAGATTAAGTTCCTTAACAGCAACCCAGAAGAGCAACCAGATGAAATTAGAGGCCTAAACCCTAAACCCTGGGCTGCGACTTTGTCCGCACTTGACAGGAGGGAGGCAAAGAGGAAGTCGAAGAGGTCAAACAGGCGTCAGGGTTTAGGGTTTAGGGTTTGGCGTTTAGGGTTTGGGGTTTAGGGTTTAGGGCTTGGGGTTTAGGATCTAGGGTTTGGGGTTTAGGGTTTAGGGTCATTGCCTGGTTTTTAGTGGATGGAGGCTAGAAATAGTAGTTTCCCTAAATAGGGGGACCTCAAAATAGACCCCAACATGCTATAGTCGTTGTTTTCGAGACCTTTCCCCGGAAAAAAAATCAATATTTAGGGACACCTCCAAATCAGGAAGCCCAGGGCGTGTCCATGGGATCTTCTATAGTGAGTAGGCTTAGGTTTTAGTGTTTAGGGTTCAGGCTTCAGGGTTTAGGGAGGAGTGTGAAGCTAAATGTGATAGGCTTTCCAATGGGTTGCAGTGGGATAGGTCGGCGTTCTGGGAATTGTTGAAGTTCAAAGAGAACTGGACTTAAGGATCTAGGCGTTACCGTTCGAAGGCGTTACAATGAGAAAGGGATTTCAGCGCTCATATTTCAAGGATTTTGGAGGGAACCTTAAACCCTAAACCCTAAACCCTAAACCTTGGAGGGAGCCATGGGCTTCCTTTGAGGGCCCAGTATTCGAGCTTTGGCTTGTTTTTTTTTTGGCCGGAGAGGATTTGAAAAGGGAGTTGCGTTGATGAGTCGCAAAGCCTTTGGAGTGAAGGGTCAGGTGAGTGGTATTTTACTTGGGGATACTATGGTACCCATTATAGAGTAAGATTATATCCTCCTTTTCGGGTAAAGTATTTTATATAAGGAATATTATCTACTCAGGTGCCAAGCTTCATGATATCCTAGGCTGCTTGTTACTTGAGAATGTGCCCCCTGGCCATGCAGTTTGCAGGAGGCTTTTAAGAAACGCCCGGTGCCACTTGTGAAAGCTGCCGGCGAAATGGAAGGCCCTTGTTCATTTCGAATCTTACCAGCAGAAAGCTTTTTAATCTGGCACAATTCTAGATCTGAAGAATACACTCCCTACAACTTTGGCCTTAACTCTTGAATCCCAAGTGGAGCACCCGTAACCTCAACTACAAGCAATGTACGGCGGTACCAAACAAACTCCACGTGTTTAAGTTCAGGCTCTAAAGCCTAAATGAGGGATTCCCACCTTATTTTGGGAAACTACCGAATATTCCTAAAGCCTGAAGTCCCCAACCCTTGGACCTGAGGCCTGCAAGTACGTAGAAGCCTCAGTAACTTCTACCAAGAGTATTCCCTCATGATTCTTTTGCAGCCCGTAGGATACCACACACCCAAAACTCTATTGTAACGGTTTAGGCACCCGACGTTGCAACCTAAACCTTAAACCCTCTGTCCCTGAAGCCTTGTCAACACCATAACCCCTTTACTGGGACCCCACAAACTCTGAACCCTAGGCTCTAAACCCTAAACCCTTAGCCCCAAACCCTAAACCCTAAGCCCTGAACCCTGAACCCTAAGCCTTGAATCCTAAACCTTAAGCCCAAAACCCTAGACCCTACTGCAATTATTGGGGCCCTGACATTTGCCCAGCCGAGCCAGGAAACTCCAGAAGAGGCGAAGCAGATCGAAGAAGCGGGAGGTAGGAACCCTGGATTGGGGATTTAGGGTTTTAGGGTTTTAGGGATTAGGGTTTATGGGTTAGGGTTTAGGGGTTCCGGTTTAGAGGTTTAGGGTTTAGGGTCTCTGTGAGTCAGCCAAGCAATGTTTTTTGCTAAGATTTTGGCCCTCGAACATGCCATTGACTGTAAATTTTTGCCCAGGAGAAGAACAGAGATTGCCCTCTCTGCTCATCATGTGGGGTTAAGGGTGTTTAGGGGGTGCAGGATTTCGCATAACCCTTTTACTGATCCCAAATCGAACCTCTAAGCCCTAGACCGGGTTCAGGGATCTTCTTTCTTGGCGGTGCATGGGGAGCGCATGATGTCATGAGATTAGTGAGGGCTCTAGGTGTTACGCACCTTGCTAATTCTAGGCCTGGGCCCATCCCTGGACTTGTTTTTGGGTTTTCCGTTCCTCCATTGGGCGGCGCTCTTGTATGTAGGTCGGCCCGGCAGAAGTTAACCAGGGTACTTTCAGAACAAAAAGCTGAAGCGCGCAGCATTCTGCTTGTGGGCCGGGCAAGAACAACAATTCTGGAGCCGTAAACTTCTGCAGAAGACACCCGAAGGTTGGATCATGGAGAAGGCATGGTTTGCTCGTATTTCCCATGTCTGCTTTTGGAGTGTCAGGCCCTATAAGCCAAGTAGTATCCCCATTTCTCCCCAGTTCTTAACCTTCTCACCAAGTCCATGACCCTCCAAGGTTTCAAGTTGCACGGTCTGATAACCTTCCAGCCATCTGGTGTCTACTTCATGCATTCCCAGATCTAGCCCCACAACCCTAAAACCTCAATGTCAAAATCTTCAACCTTAGATAGTAGGTGACCCCAACCCCAACATACAAACATCCTTGTTATGGGGACCCCGCATCAGACCCTTAGACCTATAGCCTGCGTTTGCCCCAGGCCAAATCGTGTCACCCCCGCCCGCACCGCCGCCAGAGGTCCAGGAGCACCTTCGAGGTTAAAGCGGGGAGGGCGGGGAGGGGAGGGTGGGTGGGAGCGGGGGGCCGGGAGAGAGGTTAGGGGTTTAGGGTTTAGAGGTTTAAGGTTTAGGGGCTAATGGCCTGTAGGCCTATGATTTCAGAATGGCAGCCTGTATACCTAGTATTTTGGGATTAAAGGGCTTAATTTGGGCTGTTTTAGGGGGTCTAATGCGGGGGATAGGAAAGACTCAGAACTGGCTAGTAACCCTGGTGTCATGCTCTGGCTTTCAGCACGATCTTTCGAATTGCATGAGGAGTGCAGCAAGGCATTCAGTATGTCGGGGTTCTACCCACCCTTAACCCTAAGCCCTTGAAACCCTAAACCCAAACCCTAAACCCTAACTTGCAAACCCTTCAGACCCTTCAGACCGTAAACTCTTCAAATCCCCAAGCTTACCGGAATTAAGCATCGTATTTGGTTTCTTGACCCCTTCGCAGCTCTTAATCTCCTTGCCAGAAGTGTCCTTTCGAGAAAGCAGCTGAACAGTTTTTCATCAGTCTTTGTTCGGGCACTTCGTCTTCCCTATGAAAGCGGCTTGGTAGGCGTGATGGGGCAATCAACAGCTACTGAGGAAATGCAGGGCAATCTGCCTAAACATTTCCTCAGACTTCAGAGGATGCACTTCGGGGAAAGCACTTGTTCAAGGGTGATTTTTAACCTTCATCAGGCTCGAAATACATACATGCCTCTTTCTTTCGGGCCTGGCGAGTAGCCGCTACCTACTGCGCAACGTACCCTGAATCCTCATAGATCCTTCATACAATCTAGAAATCCATGGACATTCCTAGTAGCACCGTCGATGTTCTATCTTCTCAGATGGTCCCTGCGGAAGTTCAACTTCAACTTTCACACCCCATCTGAAGCACCTAGAAAACATCCGATTCTCCCTGGAAAGAGCATGTTACGAAATCCCCCTACACCCCCTTCACTTTACTGCATCCTTCTGCAACCTTCAGGACCAGTTACATCACCCGCACCTCGCCCTAAATGGTGTTTTCAGTCTAGACAAAAGTTGCCCACAGACGACTTACTTTTGAGATTTTTTGGGAATGGTTGCAGTTCCCTAAACCCAAAACCCTGGCCCTAAAAATCCTAAACCCTAGACCCTAGACCCTAAAGCCTAAACCCTAACCCTAAACCCTAACCCTAAACCCTAAACCACCTGGTGACGCCTCCCAGGAGGCTGAAGCTGAGTTCGGGCCTGCTGGGCCTGTGGGCCCCATGGGCCCCATAAGACGCTGGGCAGCAATTTGCTGTGGGTTTAGGGTTGAGGGTTTGGGCTTTAGGGTTTAGAGTTTAGGGTTTGGGATTTAGGGTTTAGGGTTTGGGGTTTAGGCTTTTTGTTTGTAGGTCTTGGCTTCAGGATTTAGGATCGGGGTTAGGGTCTAGAGTTTCGGGAGTCGGGTGTGGGGTTGAGCATTTGAGTTCAAAGTGTAGAGTTTTGGGATCTAGGCGCGGGTTTGAGGAGTTGAGCGCAAGGTTTTGGGTTTTGTGTTCAGGCTCAAATCAGGATTTGAGTGTAGAGTTTAGGGTTTTGAGATTTGAGTTCAACGTTGGGATCTTGGCATGCTTCAGGGTATTTGAGTTCGGAGTGGGTGTCACAGGCGCTTGAGTGAGGATCGAGGATGGAGATTCTGACCTGCTCTGTATAACAGACTTTGGCACAACCCCCCCTGGCTGGATGGGCAATCTCGAAATTACTTTCTCCTGGGTTTGTACAGCCGTGGTGCAGGTCTATTTCAGATGGTTGCTGAGTTGGGACGATTGGTTTCCTTGACGCCAAATCCCTTCAGCGCCTGTACTTAAACGCGCCGTAGACTTTGCGAGCCTGCTCTGTAGCGCTCAGGTGAGCCTGAGCCGATCCAGTGCCCGCCCTGCCAGCATCCCAGGAAATTGTGGGGTTGTTTCGGGTAGGTTTAGTGTGTAGGGTGTAGGGGGATCTGGGCAGAGCGTTTGTAGGGTTTAGGGCTTGCGGGTTCAAGGTTAATTTTGGGGGGTCAGGGCTTAGAATTATGGTGTTCATGGGTGTGAGCGTTTAGGCGACTCAGGGGAATGATGGAGAAGCAAATGGAAAGAGACATGGAAAATGAAGGATTATATAGGGCCTGTAGGGAACATGTAATGCACAAGCATGGCTACTTCCATTCTTGTAGAGTAAGGGATTTCAATAGTACCCCCCCCCCCCGCCCAAAGGTACAATATCAGGGTTTTAAGAGCTAATAAAGGCTATATAGGGCTTAATAAGGTCTAATCGTGTTCTAAATCTGGGCGGGGGGTGGGTATCTTGGGGGGCGGGGGACCTATTGTAATCCCTTATGTAGAGTTGTAGATTTTTTTCCCCACAGCCCTACTCTGATTTTTGTAAGGCTCCACAATTATGTTGGGGTGAGAGACTGAGAGCCTTGTGTTTGGCATCTGGGGTTTCTGCTTTGAAGGTTTGGGGGCTGCAGCTGTTGTTGGGGATTGATGTGAAGCTTAGAGCTTGAAGCTTACACAAAAGGCAGTGAGTACGCTTGGATTCTATAGCAACGCTTGGGGGGCAACAGGCCTGAACCCTAAATCCTAAAAACCAAACCGTAAATCAACCCCAAACCCTAAGCCCTAAATCCCGGTTGGAAGCGCATTCCAGTCCTAAAAAGCCCTAAATCCCAAACCCCAAACCGTAAACCCTACACCCTAAGCCCCAAACCCCAAACTTTAGGGGATTTAGGGATTTGGGGGCTGGATTTGTGATATTGTTGATGAGGAAATCTTGCACCACCTTAAGTCCCTACAGTCCTAGGAATTACAATAATTTAGGGCCCCTAGGTGGTGCAAGATTTCATCCATCAACAGTAACTAAGCCCAAAGCCTAAGCTCTGGGGATGGTGGCTTGGTCAGACCTCACCCTAACGTGGTTTATATAGGGAATAGTACCAAAATGGCCTTAAATTGGGAATTGAATTATTCCAAAACCCCACAAATATACCCTATATAACCCATGAGAGTAGTTTCCGTTTTCTTTTCCATTATCCCTATTGGGAATTGGAATTATTCTAAATTACCCTGACTACAGGGAGCTGCGCCTACGTGACTTGAATCGAAATTAATGTTCTTGTGCAGCACATGCAATAGAGCACGGGAGATGCTCCCTGAAGAAGCCATCTCCCCAAATCTTCAATTAAAGACTCCGAGCTCTAATGCCAGTAACCTCAACCTGAAACCCAATTTTTGTTGCGGGGTTTTGGGTTTGGAGATTGAAGTTACAAGTCAAGCTCAAACCCTTGACCTTGACCCTTCCCAAGACCTTCATTTTGAACCCTCGGCCCATAATCTTTGCAACCCTGAACTGTAGGTTTTGGCTACCTCACTTCATCATCTCCATCATGAATAGACCCGTCAGGCTTCGGTTTAGGGTTTACTGTCAATGTAGTTTCGCGAAGACTTTTTTTAATGTGTAACAGGTTTGCTCATCTTCAGCAATGACACCCCCTTCTTTGCCCTTCTACCCTCCAGCTACATGCCCGATACCTGGAGTTTCATGAATAGGTATCAGTGGATTACCTTTTAGGGTTATGTAGTAACAATGGAAACGGAAACTACTATTCTATTTAGGGTTTACGGTTGGAGGGACATGGGGGACTCAGTTATCGGTTAATACCGGGAATAGCTGGGGTTGCGACATGGCTTCTAGAGGTTTCAAGCGTACTTAGGAATCAGGTAGCCCGAGGTGTGGTTATGATTGTTGGTACGTACTTTGCATTTCTACCCACAACTACCCTATACCCAAAACCCTAAACCTAAAGCGTATAGTAGTCCCCTATAGAATCCCCCATATATCCTTCTTTAAGGATTTTAGACCCTAAACCCTAAACCCCAAACCCGACAGCTATCCCGGGACCTTCTGTGGCTAAGGTCCGCCGCTGCCCAAAACAAGGGAGCGACCCTTGATGATCTCTGCAGAGGAATTTGGGATTTGTTGGATTTACACAGCTCTGTGCGGAGACATGGGGTATGTAGGAGAATAGAAAAGTATATGGAAACTGCTACATTATTTTAGATTTAGGTTTTAGGGATTTGGGTTTCAAGGTCTCTGCGAGGTAGCATCTCGGGTTCAGGTCGAGGAGGTCGCTCTTTAGGTTGTGTTGTGGGACAACGTGGAGATAAGCCCAATCTTCACATTTTGTGTACGATTCTTGAGGGGGATGACGGGACGTTTTCTTAGCTAGTAACAAAGCCGTTTGATGCCAACAATTGATTTCAGAGAGAGAAGAGGAGCAAGACATGAACAATCACACCTCCCTAACCGCAGGCTAGGGAAATTTGTTTTGGCCCTTGAAATACCTCCATTCGCCTTTTTGTTGGGCAATCAGGGTGATCTGAACAAGCTTTAATGAGGCTGTAAACATTGTGTTCGGCTGGTAAAGGGGTGACCTAGTTTCACACATACATGTTTGGGGTCATTTGTTCAACGTGCTTGGATGCTGAGTGTGAGGTCATGAGTGAGCACCGATTCCTCCCCCCTCCTTACTGACCTCGGCGACATGTGCAGGACGAACCCCCTGGCAAAGCACCCAAGGTGGAAGTCGATGTGACAGAGTCCGAGCAGGCCTTGTACCATGAATTGGAGTGTTAGGATTGAAAGCACTTTTCAGCTGTTCACATGCTGCCTTATCTCCAAGGCCTCTCAGACATTGCAGGCATTGGGCTTTGAGATTTTTGAGGTTGTTGTGCAATGGAGGGTGTGGATGTTTAGGGTTGGGGTTTTAGGGTTCCAGGCTTGTAGAGTCTCGGAACCTGGGTCTCACACCTAGGGCCCTCAGTTGCAGGGGTCCCGATAGCCAGGACGTACGAAACTCGTGGAGCTGCCGTTTTACGGAAAATATTCCTGACACCTGGAGCTCTGATACCAAACGAGGCATAGTCTAAACTCCTTAAAGGGGGTTATCTGGGGGACTACTATGGGGGTTATCAAGGGGGATACTAGGAGTTTAGACTACGGTTCATATAACCCCTATGTATACATATACCCCTTGATATCCCCCATATACCCCTTGAAGTAACCTCCATATACCCCTTCGTGGGAGTTCCCGAATATGAAACAAGGTGAGTTCAAGTGAAATGATCCACCCGAAGGCTTTCCAGAAGCTTTAATAGTGGATTGGCCAAGCAGGTTCCGCAGCAGACGTTTCTTTTCGCGCCGCCGGCGCCAGTGAAGAATGTAAGGCCTGGGTTTTCTGGGTTCAGGGTGTAGGGTTCATGATGTAGAGGTTTACTGGGTTGCTGTTAAGGAACTTAATTTAAGCTACTATGTTGGGGAAGCCAGATTTACCATCTATACCCACTATGGTAATTTAATTGAAGTTCTTTAACAGCAACCCAGTTTAGATAAGGGCAAAGCTAATGCTCAGCTTTCAGGATTTGGGTTTCCGAGTTTCGAATAAATAAGATTGGCAAATTTTGGGTTTGGGACTTTTGAATACAGAAGGGACTGCCATGGGG
>CAJNIZ010021435.1:43987-60591 GCA_905231905.1 Symbiodinium pilosum
GGTTTAGGGTAGGGTTTGGGGGTTTAGGGTTTACAGAAATCTCGGGAAAGCAGGATTGGCATCCTTTGAGAGCAAACTGGTGCAGCAAGGGTGTGTGAAATTCGATGACTTGCACAGGCAGCGCTGCTTGGAGGGTCAGGACCGCTGAGAAATGGGAATAACTAGCCTGGAATCATTATATGTCTTTGAGGGGTCAAAGATGTTCTTATTGAGTCCCATGACCTTCAAAGTACCACTGAAACTGAGACCGTGAACAGGCCTTGCATGTTGCCTTGCAACCTGAAGAGGAGTGAATCTGCTAGGTTTCGGTGTACCCGGATTTGGAGATGCCCAGGCATAACCCTCAAGAACCCTAAACCCTAGATCCAAAACCCTAAACCCTGAACCCTATTACATCCTAGGAGCTCTAAGACTTGATCTAGGAATCTTACAATTCCCATCCATCCCTACCAACAGCTTCTGTAGCCTTACATAGAACTACTCATAACGTCCAAGTGCCACTAGACCCTGAGCCCGAAGCACTAGACTGCCAGCCATTCGCAAGGTTGAAGGTTCCAACCCCGCAGAGGCAGGAGAGGATCATGGTCTTGCATTGGCCAAAACATGAGCTTTGGGTTTTAGGGTATTGGTTTTAAGGTTCACTCTTTGAGTTTAGCTTGGGGTTTTGAGTCTTTGTGGTTCACTTAGGATTTCCAGGTGTGGACATTTGATTGTTGGATTCTTGACGAGACCAGGGCTTTGGGCCAGGACTGGCGATTGAGACGTCTTTGTCTTGCATGGCCTTATCCGGTTTGCCTCTGTGGTTTCGGTCCACTTGTCCTCCCAAATAAGGACAAGAGTCCTGAACTGCCCTCTTAGGCCATGCTAGGCATCCACCTATAGGAGCTCTAATGTAAGTACCATCATCCCTTGTGGTCGCCAATTGTGGGTGGGCGAGTTTAGGGTTTAGGGCTTAGGGTCTTGCGTAGGGTTCAGGGATTAGTGCTGGGCTGTGGTGGTATACAGTCTTAAACCCTGACCGGCGCTCCAACCTTGAAACCCCCAACTTCCTGGTTGTTAGTATGGAATAAGGGAATTTATCATATCTTCTCATTCCCGACTTACCACCAGTGAGAAAAAATGTGGGATTTTGGTCTACATGCAGTTGCGCAGGATGTGACCGTGAACTCTCAGAGCCTAAGCTCAACCTCAAACCTTGGGCCTTAGACCCTGAGCCCGGCACTCGAAGCCCACAACCTGATACTCCAAACATAGGGTTTACGGTCTATCTAACGTTAGTAGGGAATAAGGGAACATATTCTGTAGGTATTATATAGAGATTAGATTCCCCTATTCCCGACTCACAACCAGTAAGTAATCCCCACACCTGAAACCCTTGAGCCTGAAATGTGGGTCCAACCTTAGAGCTGCAAGATTGGTTTCATTGGACACTGCCGGCGATGACAGCGTGCATTGGAAGATGCCAAAGCACACCCCAGGCTTCCCGGGGGCTGTTTTTTTGGGTGATATTTTTGAGTTTTTGGGGTTTCAGTTTCTTTTGTGTTGCGCTGTAACTTACTGCCGTTTCTGGCACGCGTTATCATCATCATCATCGTCATCATCATCATCATCACCATCATTAGAATCATTAGGAAGTGCTGCGTCATTTGCGCATAACAGGTGTTGGTACAAAGATGGTCTCTTGCTGCAAGCTGTCTTCTGTCTTCTTCTTTTTGCACTTGGTCTTCTCGCTCTTCCACTTATTACTGCAAGCGTCAGCAAGCGTCGGATTCGGGCTCCGAGCTTGATGTCGCAACTAGCGGCTTTGGGTCAAAAGTCTGCATTTAGGCATTACTGCTGATCTTGCTTATTTACGAACTTTTAGTAATTTTAGTGTCACTGCGTCAGTACTAGTATTAGATGATTAGCATGGCTATCCCCATCCCGGTGTCTGTCAGCCTTGAACCAAGGATTACAGGGCGTAGTTTCGTTCATAGTAAGGGTCGATTTCAAAAGCTCAGAGGGATGGTGCTCAATGAAAGGTAATGGAAAAGAGAATGGAAACTACTATTTAGGGGTTATATAGGGATTATAGGGTATGTATTGGGGTTATATAGGGATAATGGAAAAGAGAATGGAAACTACTATTTAGGGGTTTATATAGGGATTTCCTGCGTACCAGCCAGGAACCACAATCCTACTTACCAGAACCCACACAGACATCGATGATTTGAGAAACTCCCCCATAACACCTTTGATCACTTAAAACAACTTAATAGAGCCCGAAGCCTAGATCAGCTCCTAATTGTCGAGTTCTTAGCTTCGATTCCCTTAACCGAAGTTCAAAACCCAAAGCCTGCGCACGCGAAGCCCTTTCCTGGGCCTCAGAATGTCTAGGAGACAGGGTGATTGGTTTCCTGTCCTCACGATGCAAACCGGATACAACATAGCTCTATCCTCAGCCTTTAAATCCTGCACCCCAAAACCCCTAATCTTTGATGGATTTTCTCTTCCAAGGTTTCGTCTGAAAAGATCACATTGGTTGTAATGAGGCGACTTGATGTACCACAGCCTTGTACTTGGAGGGTCAGGAGAACTTAGAAAGTAGGCTTTATGCTGGGGGAAAATTAGGGTTACTATATGGGTTATACAGGTTAACCTACTTGCTAAGTCACCCTGACCCTCCCAGTAGTGTCCTAATTCTTGACTGTATCTTTGAAGGCCTCCTCATTGGCTCCCATCCGCCGACACTATCAGGCTGGTCCTTCGTCTGCTGGGTTTCGGGTTCCTATTGGAGGCTTATGGCGAGTCATACGTAGGAAGATATGTCCCTTGAAAAAGGTCAGAATCACTTATCGCCACGGGTTTCTGCTTGTAACAACCCCATGAGTTTCCGACCTGGGGGCTTCGGGTTTGGGTGTTTTAAGATCAAAGGGTGCTTCGGGTATAAGAGTTTAGGCGTTAAGGGTCTCGATTTTTGGGGCTCGGGGTTTGGGGGAGGGTTACATCATTTTCGAGGGTGCCGCCCACGTATGGGATCGCCAATGACAGCCGTTTCCGTGAAGCTTGCAAAGAAGTCAGGATTTTGGGGTAGGGCTTGTACCCTAAATAGGCCCTCATCCATAAAGCCTAAACCCCAAAACCCTGTGGTTTCAGGGGATTTCGGGTTCTGGAGTTGTGCATTGTTCCTGTGACGGCTGGCCTGGCAATAGAGAGAAGGGATGCGACAAGCAACTTGGGGTGTCAAAGGGACGTAGTATGTTGTAGGATTTCAAATAGTAGGGCTTAGTAGGGGTAACTTGAGCTACTATATGGCGTACTGCCCCCCTCAGGAACAGTTGGATAATAATTATAATATGGTTATATATAGCCCTTAATAGGACCCTTGATATAGACTGTTACTGGGGGGGGGGACCTATAAGAGTTGTAGGTATATTATTTGCTGAGCCTCCCCTGACCCTCCACGCACATTGCACTAATCGAGGCCTCTGGAGTGATATTTGCTTTTTGCGAACAGTGCCCCAGCCCAACATCACCATGAAAATTTTTGTTGGGGCCCTAAACCCTAAACCCTAAACCCTAAAAGGTTTCTCTTGTCACCAGGTGCCCTCATGGATGAGGAGATTCTGGATGACAATGAGGTTCCCGATGAGCGCGGTCCCAAGCACTTCTCCCTGGGACATGGGAATGATGAGGGGACAGGGGGTATCCTAAAGGTAGCCAATCCCTCAACCCCAACCCTAAACCCTAAACCTTAAACCCTAAACCCTAAACTCAATCCCTCAAAAGTTCCTGGTGGCTCCCTGTATTAAGGTATGACGACGAGCCTCAGCCCGAGGAGGTCATGGAGGCTGGGGAAGCCTTCTCCTTCGCTGTGGGTTTGGGGTTTAGGGTCTATTTGGTATAAGGGGACCCCAATATAGACCCCAAAATACTGCAGTCCTTATTATGGGTACCCCCAAAAGGGTACCCCTAATTTTGGGAAAGCCCCATTTTGAGGAGCTCCCATACCAGTCTATTGTGAAACTCTCGGGCAATCCATGAGCCTGAGGCTGGGGAGCATAATATCTTATAGCATCTTACAGTATATTATTATACCATAATTTATAGTATATCATAGTATCTTATAGTATCATATAGTATATTATGTTATATCATAGTATATTATAGTATTTTATAGTACAATTTCAGGCTTCAGGTTTTGTCGTCAAGGTTGAGGTTTTTGGGGCTTTTGTGGTTGGGCATGCGTGGTAGCCATCTAGGGTTTTGAGGACTTTGGGGTTGCTTGTGTTTTTTTTTTGGTTGAAGGCTTAGAGCTTTGGCGACTTCAGAGTACTTAGGCCGAAGTTTTGCCGTGTTTTAGGGATTTGGGGGTTCAATTGGGTTGCTGTTAAGGGACTTGAAATAACTTACCGTATTCTAGGTATATAGCAGATAATGAACTTGAAATAAGTTAGCAGTTACCATATTCTTGGTACAAAGCAAATAATGGGGGTTTCCTTCCTAAAAAGTGATTTTAAGCAAGTTCCTTGACAGCAACACAGCTAACTAGGGCTCCAACCGTTTAAGGTTTCGAGGTAGCACCATACCAGGTTTCAGGGTTCCCGCTTTAAGGCGAGTCCTAGACCCTAAGCCCTAAACCCTTACCCCAAACCCTAAACTCTAAATCCTAAACCCGAAACTGTGACTAAACCCTGACCCTAATCCCAGCATCCTGAACCCTGAATTCACAAATAGTTTGAGGTTCAAATGCAGGTAGAGGTAGGGCTAAGTCATGCCCCAACAAGGTAGTAGCCAACGCGGTTCAGGGTTAGGGTTATCCATATTAACTGCAGTTATAGCAACCCTTTAAGCCGTAGATATTGTCCTTACGAACAGTTGGAAAATGTTGGAATATAACGTGTGAAGCCTCCAGAGTACCTCCATTAAGGATACCTCCATTAAGGATTGTGATTGCGTCAGAGCATTCCCCCGCAATTGCCAAGCCCTAAATCACTAAACCCGTAAACACTAAATCCTAAACCCCTGCAGCCAAAACCCCCAAACCCTACCGAGGAAGCACCAAGCCCTGCCCAGGCGCAACGCGGCGGCCACGTCTTTTCCAAGATGGGCATCCAGCAGCAGCTGCTGGGCAGGCTATTTTGGATCAGGGTATAGGGTGCAGGGGTGAGGGTTTAGGGATTACGGCTCAGAGTGTGTTTGGGTTTAGGGTTACGGGATTAGGGTTCCGGGTTTCAGGTTTCGATTTCGGGATTAGGGTGTGGGCTTGAGAGGAAATTCAGAGTCCGTCTCAAGGGGTCTAGAGAGTGAATTTGGCGGGTAAGACGAGGGCTTGGGGTTTAGGATTCGGAAGTCCGCTGACAACCCAATAGCCCCATATTAAATTACTCTAAACCCTAAACCCTAAACCTATTGTGTTTCAGGCCTACCCCCTTGGGCTCTAAACAGCTCAAAGTAGGCACCATGCTCAGACCTTAGGGCCCAAAGTAGGCATAAGTTTTATATGGGGACTGCCCAAGGGGTACTTTTTTGGGGGATCCCTATCATAAGGACTATAGTATTTTGGGGTCTATATTGGGGTTCCCCTGTTTTGGGAAAATACCATGTTTAGAGCCCCAGGGTAATCCTTCAACTCAACCCACGGCTAGGACTATACCCTAGACCCTAACTAGTAGTTTCCATTTTCTTTTCCATTATCCCTATATAACCCCAATATATACCCTATTATAAGCCATATTCTATCTACTTAAGGGGGACTATAGGCTTAGAGCCCCAGGGTGATCCTTTAACTCAACTCAGGGCTAGGACCTTGGACCCCTTTAAGCTGAGGACCTTCCCTTCATTCTTTCTCGCTGTCCTCCAACACGGCGACGCGTATGCGCGTACGCGCTGTGGCGGGCTGAGCACAATGTATGGGTGCAGTTTCTTGGGGTGGGTCGAGGATGGTTTTAAACCTGATTCTTCGAGCACCTCCGCCAGAAAGTTGGCTTTCAGCTCAGCTTAAGGTTAAAGGATGTGGGTACGGTATGTTCATGTTTTCTCTAACCATTTCCCAACTCTATACTATCCCCCTAGGTGGATATTGGGGAACCCTAACCTTATATCATCCTCATAGAACCCTTACATGATCTTTAGAAGACCCCTATTTGTTTCATGCTGTGGAGGCCCAGCTAAGACGGCGGTAGGATTTGATGGCACAAGATGCTTGGAAAATCTGGGCCAAAGTTTTTCATGTCAGGTCTGAACTGCTATCAATACATATTGTTTCATTTGGGCTTAGGCTTTATTTAGGGTCAGGGGTAGGGGTTATTAACCTACCTAAACCCTAAACCCTAAACCCTAAACCCTAAACCCTAAGTCCTCCTGACCCTCCAAGTAGACATTCTAAACGGGGGCGGCTTCAAGGTGGCTTTTTGCTTCACCCCTCACTCCTCAGCCCCGGACCTATGGTTTCGAGTTTTGGGTTCAGAGGGTTTAGGGTTTAAGGGTTTAGGGTTTAAGGGTTTATTGTGTAAGGGTTTAGGGTTTAAGGCTTTAAGGGTGACGGGTTTAGGTCCCATGGAACGACAATTTCATCCGGCTCACCAAAACGAATCTGAGCCCTGAAGCGCTGATGTGCGCAACCCGACCCCGAGTCGATGGGGTCTCCGCAGTGAAATCTCCCTCAGAGGTTCGGACCTAGAAAATCTGAAATTCAGGGACATCTTGAAAATCCCCGCACAATCTCGAACGCATACATATGTACATGTATATGTACATGTATATGTACATCTTTATGTACATGTATACATATACGCATGCGTCTATGTACACGTATATGTAAATGTATATATGTAGCATTGGGCGTGGGCTTCTAGTTTGCCATCCCAACAGATGGAAACTCTCGACACGAAGCTCAGCCCCCTACCCAAAGCTTCGAGCCCTAAACCCCTAAACCCCACACAGTAGACCCTCAACCCTGAACCCCTAAAGCCCACACCCACACCCTGAACCCCAAATCATTGTTCGCGTGCCTCACACTCGGAATCCCAAACACCCCAAACCTGGCACCTTAACCCTTGAACGAAGTCCTAAACCTCAAGCTATGTACCCCAGACCATGTATCTCACATCTCACACCTTCAATCCTAAACCCTACATAAGCCGTACAACTACAACGGAATCCTTGCATCCTCAGGCCGAACCCCGCCAGCCGCTTTTTTAGAACCCTACACCTTAAAACACAGCTTCAATCTTTGAGGTCGCGCCGGCGCAAGCTTTCTGTGACCTAGTCCGACAGTTGGCTTTTGGATGTGAGAGTTCCAAGAGTTGACATCGGGATTTCTGCAAGTTCGGGTCCCTCAAAAGCATCCATGTGAGCTATAGTCTAAACTTCTTAAAAGGGGTTAACGAGGAAATTATATGGGGGACTAGTGTAGGGGCTATTAAGGGGGATGCTAGGAGTTTAGACAATAGCTCATGTGGTTTGTATGAAGGGTATATATGGTTTAGGATTCGAGGGTGAGGGTTTCCAATATCTTAAGGTCCGTTTCTTTTGTCCCTTATGAAAAGTGAAGGATTCGAGCATTTTGGGGTATACAAGCGGGATCCCCTATGTTTGGAAATGGGCATCTGATCCCTGGTTGAGGAGGAAACCCTAACTCCTAAACCCAGTTCATAATTGTTTTATGCACTACTTGCAGGTTCAGGATAATTTTAACCCAATTGTAGTTGTATCTATTACCCAATTACAGGCTCTCTACTGTCATTTAGTTAGACTTGGATGAGAGATACCAATCTCAATTGGGTTAGACTTACTCTGTATATACTCAAGTTCTGGGGACCCTTAGAGACCTTGGGCACATGTGATTAGTAAACACCAGGGAATTCAAAGGGTTCCGCTAAAGGATCATAGGTGAGCGAAGACGTTCATACACATTTTGAGATTCGCGTTTTCTTACATCCTTGAAGAATTTGGGGCCTTTAGGATTCAGGATTTTTGGAAGTCGGGGTTTTGGATTTTAGGATTCAGTGTTTGTGCTTAGAGTTCTGTGTTCAGGGATGGCTTCAGGAACTTGGGCTTCGAGTCCAAGGTCTAGGTATGCTTGAAGTCAACAGCGGTTTAGGGTTTAGGGTTTAGATTTTAGGATTTAGGGATAGAAAGCTACAGCTTCGAAAAATGAAGCAAGCCCACCTTGATCCAGACTTCCAAGTTCACCGGATGCCTTCCTTGCAGCCTTCGAATTTGAAAGGCAGAACTTGCCTTCGATTCCAAAGTGGCTCCGTCTCAAAATCAGATCCCCTATCTGGACCCTGATGAAGTAGGATCTTGATTGTTTGGTATGCCTAGAAGGGGACTTGCTCTTTGAGACCCCCAAGGGAGAAAGCTGGATTAAGCTGGATTCGCGGATTAAACGCAGCGTCTGCTTTGCTTCCGAACTTCATGTTCGCAAGTAATACAAAGATCATAGCTACTAGAAGCCTTTCAGCAGTAGTAGTGTTCAGATCGTAGAGTCAGGCCTAGTGTCGAAGGTTCGAGGTTTCGAGTTCACGACTTCGGCCACTACGTCAACCGGCAAGCCTTCTTAACGGATGCCCATCCTTTGTAGCTGTACTACGCAGGTGTAGTTCAGAGAAATGACTTTGAATACCTGTAGAATAGATTGTTTCGTATGCCTGTAGTATACCTTGGGTACTGCCCCCACTCAGTAACAGTTGGATAATAATTATACTATGGTTATATAATAGCCCTTCATAGGACCCCTATTATGGACTGTTACCCTAAACCCTAAACCCTAATAACCCCTAATATCGACTGTGACTGGGTGGGGGCAGTACCCAAAGTATAACCCTAGCACCTTCAGGACACCGCTTTCGGCACACCTCCAGTAAAAAAACTCTTTACAACAAAGCCTAGATGGACTGGGTTTAGGGTTTAGGGTTTAGGGCCTAGATTGACTTGCCCACTCCGTGTTAAGTATCTGTCATTTTGGGGTGCAAGGCTGTTGATGATGAGGGTTTCAGGGTTTTTGGGCTCAACGCAGGGTGAAGTCTAGACCCTAGACACACTAGATGATGCACAATGAGCAGTCTGAGGCTCCAACGAGACACCACAAAGACAATACCGTTGGTTTAACCAGGTTTAGGGTTTAGGGTTTGTGCAAAACCGCAGAACACCCCAGCCTGAGCCCTTAACCCCGCAACTCTCCAAACACTCCAGCTCCCACTCTCCCGTACCTGGACTAAATCCAGAGGCTCCAGGCGACTGTGTCGGGATGTATCACCTGATGTTAGTACATGGTGGTTTCGAAGAATATGGGTCATCCTTTGTATGAACCCAATATGCTATATATACCCCTCATACCAAGTACTAACTTTTGGAAATCCCAGAATGGGGGAATAGTATCATCGGGTCGGTAAGCCCGTAGCGCTGAATGCAGAGTCTCCCCCACGCACCATTTGCTAACACAATTGAATGGCAGTCATTTTGGTTTAGGGTCTAGGGGTTAGGGTTTGGGTTTAGGGTATTGAGGTTGCTCTTATGTATTCTGATCCCTCCTTTAGCTCATGTAGCCAGTCCGACTGAAGTCCTTCTCGCACACAGATGTTTTGGCATCATGCATGTAGGGGCCAGAGCCACTAAGTCACTAAGCCCCTTGGCGGAAGGATCTGGAGGGTTGGGATGTACTACACCTCACTGACATCTGGTTCTTGTTTTCTAGACAAATCTTGCACCCAAGCTGTGAATTCAATCACTGCTTGGAGGGTCTTCCAGGGTTATTATAAAATCACATAAAAAAGGGAAACGAACATGCAAACTACTGTAATTTTAGGGTTTGAGGGTGTAGGGTTGGAAAGGTGGGGGGACTTAGAAGTAGGCTAATAATGTGGATAATTGGGGTTACTATTCTGGGTTGTAGGGGTTTCTAACCTATTGACTAAGGCCTCCTGACCCTCTAAGTCCCTAAACCCATAACCCTAAACTTTAGGCACTAAATTCTAAATCCTAAACCTTAAGCCCTAAGTTAGAGGGGTGTTGGCTCTGAAGTTTTCCTCTGCCCTCTGCCGTAGGATTTGAGGCTGTCTCAAGCTTTCATTTCCCTTTTCTTGCGTCCTTCGCAACTCGTACCCCCGCTACAATGCGCCTTGGCTGTCATGTGGAGGGTTGAGGGAGCTCAAAAGGCAAATCCGCACATTCTTGGTGTCTAATCCTAAACCTTAAGAACCCTTGTCCTCATTGCAATCATTCCTGATGGTAGTTTAGTACCAGCATTCAGGAATTCCAGAATTGGATCCAGCATACGCGCAAGTTGCCTTCAAGTACCTGCTACTTAGTAGGTAATGATGGAATACAGCTCTGTAGTAGTCCATATGTAACCTGCAAGAAAATCCTTATCCCCTAAATAACCTTCAACCCAAACCCTAAACCCTAAACCGTCCATTCCCACCACTAAGCAACAGGGAGTAAAACTACCGGATTGGCAGTCTTGCAGGACCATCATACCCCTATAAAACCCTCCATGTGTCCATAAAATGAACCCTACATATGCTTACCCTCAACCCTAAACCTTATATGAGATACTGTCAATTAGCCTTATTAAGGAAAGCCTAACAGTGGACACAGGGGTCCCTCTTGTAGTTTAGTATAGTCTTTAATATAGTCCCTAACAAGGAACCCATGTCCCTTAAATTATGTAGGACATGTTGACTGTAGCTCATATAACCCTACGCTAACCCCCACACCCTAAATCCTAAACCCTAAACCCCAAACCCTAAACCCTAGACCCCAAGCCCTTAACCCTAAGCCCCAAACACTACACCCCACCCCCTAAATCCTAAACCCTAAAACCTTAATCCGTACACCCTAAACCCTGCGCACCAAACCCTATATTCTTGCGTATTATAACCCCTATATAACCCCTATAGTAATCCCCAAACCCTAAACAGTAGTTTCCATTTTCTTTTCCATTATCCCTATATAACCCCAATATATACCCTAAACCCTATAAGTTTCCACTTTCTTTTCCATTATCCCTATATAGCCCAAAACTTTGAGGCAGAAGGTGGTGCTCCTCGCCTCCTTGGCTCTCTGCCAAGGTCTCAAGTTCGAAGCTGGGCAAAGAGCAAAGATAGGCGTAAGGAGTTTGGGGTTCAGGGTTTTGAGGGTTAGGGGTTAGGGGTTAGAGCTTTGGAGTTTTGGTTTAGGGTTCAGGGTTTTGGGGTTTGGGGTCAGGTTTTAGGGTTCGGGTTTAGGGTTTAGGGTTTGGGGGTTTAGGGTTTAGTTTAGGGGCTTTTTAATTCCTTCAAAGGGTTATAAGGGCACGACTGCCTGCAACAAGCACGAGCAAATGTGCCGAGGCAGCGAACTGGCTAATCGAACGTGTTCGCGGTGTCACAAAGTTTTTCCACATTTTGGTGCCAGGATGGCTCACGAAAAACGGTGCGGGTTGTGAAGCAGTGGGATTGGGGGTACCGTTGAGGGTGTGGCCCGGTTCTTGTCCCCCACTGTCAGAGGCAGGAAAACAGTCCCCGTTCAGATATCGCTTGCTTTGGCTCGGGGCATTTCGGTCCTGCTCGCAGGAGACCGCGCTCCCATCGCCCCCGTTTCCGGTCCCAACGTGGCGGAGGTCCTGCTCGCAGGAGACCACCGGGTGCTCGCACCGTCCGGACGGGCTGGCTCGTTCAGTTGTCGTCCCGCAGTTCTCCCTCTGGTCGCGTTCCGCTTGTCATCGGTTCACGGTCCCTCGTCGTCCTCGTTCATTTCCCTGGCTGGTCGGGGCTTCTCGGTCCTGCTCGCAGGAGACCGTGCTCCCTTTGTCACCTGTATCTGGTCCCAACGTGGCGGTGGTCCTGCTCGCAGGAGACCGCCGGGTGCTCGCACCGACCGGGCAGGCAGACTACACTTGACTGATTCGTCGTTGTCCTCGTCTGTTTCACGTTGTGCCATGTTTCGCCTTCGGGAAACCTTTGGGTACGTGTCTGTCGGTAAGAACGGTGGGTCCGGTGGTGGGTGTGTTCCTCTGTTTGACCAACGTACCGTGCAAGGGGAAAATGGTTAGGGATTGGCTAGTACTGCCTGCACACTACACTTCTCCCATTCAACCTTCTTGCTGTTCAATTTTTGGTTCTCAGGGTCCACATGTTCATCACGCTATTGGACACAATATATATAGATATTTTTTTTGTTTGAGGGGGGGCTGAACTCCTCTGTGCTGCCTAATGGGTACCGCTGCGAGTGATCAATTCTTGGACAGACTCCCCTAAACGAGGACACTGACAGTTGAGCCCTGCAGGTTCTTTCTGCAATTCGTCTATGACATGAACATCACTTGGCATCTCTACTTCAAGCAGGTTGAGATCGGTCTTCAGCAGAGTGTGGTCAGTTGCTTTCAGCAGACCAAGTGCCACTTCCCTAGTCAGCGCCCCCCACCCCTCGCGTGATGTCGGAACCCACAGTTGACATGCGCCTGGAACGCATCGAAGACACGATTTCGGATTGGAGTGCAGTCTGCCGGGTGCGGACCGAAGGCCTAACGACCCTATCCGAGAAGGCAAAAGAGATCATGCAGACCAACCGTGAATTGTGGCGTTTGAAGGAGGGCATTGCCAAGTGCATTTGGGCAGACTTGGAAGGAGAACTCAGGAAGGCAGCGGACAGTCCCTTGTATGATACAATGTCTGCTGAATTCCATCAAACTTTCGGATTTGAGTCAGATGTCCAAGGGATCTTCGGGGTGGGGGCCCCTGTGGGGGAAGCCCGCACGCTCGACATTAAGTTTAGACCAAGTCTCTCTGCACTGAGAGCCCATGCCTTGATCAAACAGCATGTAGGACCTGCGCTGAAACGCGCCGGGTCCAAGATTTAGATGTGGATCCCCTCATCTTCCGCTGAAAGCAAGCGCAAGCGCAAGAGACAATCTAGCGCTGATGCTTCCGGGCGCCCAAAGTCCAGAGCTGCGCCTGTGTCTGCTAAGCCCACTCGCCCAAAATGTGACGGCAGAAGACACTAGGCCGCTTTTCGAAGCCGTGACTGTGCTCTCCCGCTTCACCTCCCGGTTTTGGGCTGCCCCGGGTTCTGGGTTGCTGGCTGCTGTTTTGGGCTCGGGTCGGGTTGGATTTGGATTGCGGGATCATGCGGGGTGGCTTCGGGTTGTATGGCGGGCACTGAATTTTGCGGATCTCACGGCAGAAGACAAAAATGACCCGTCCTGATATCAGCTTACTTGCAATGAGTTTCACGGTAGCATTCACCAGTTGTGCTTCCCTTGGTACATGTGAGCCCTGAAGCAGGTAGGTTGGGACTTTATTGCTTGGTGTCTTGTTTTTTTTTTTTGCAAGGTAGATGATGTTTAGAGGTCTCTCTTGCACATTCTTCATCATGCAGACCACACTCCCTGTCCCCTGCCGCCCTGCTGTCCTTCCTGGTATTCTCCGTCCTCTCTTTGCCGATGTTTTGGGTGATTTTTGCTTCAGGTTGCGAGTCTCCCCCCTGATGGTTCTTCTTAAGATGGCCGTAAGATGCCGCGTCGACACCCTCTCTTTGATTTGGATTTTTTGTGTTGGTGCTGTTTTCTGTGTCCTCCCGTGTTCTCTCTTTTCTTTTCGTTGTTACTTGCTTCCGTGCCAGCAGTTTTTGATGAGCCCGTTGAAGCAAGTGCCTTGCACGCCGGTTACAGACTGCTGTAAGCTCTCAGTTGCACAGGAGCCAGGCCGGGGTTCTGTATAGGCCGAAACCCAAGACCGACGACGACGAAATGTCTGTAGGTAATAGGGTTTGAGGTCTGTGAACTGAGGGGACTAAGCCCTAGACCGTGGATTCAGCAATTGGGAGTTGTGGGGGTTAGGGGCGCAGAATTTAGGAATCTAGGGTATGGAGCATTGAGCTTCGGGTCGACGGTTTAGGTTTTAAGGTTTAGGGTTTAGGGTTTAGGTTTAAAGTTGAGGGCTTGGGGTTTAGGGTAATGGTTCGTTGGAAAGCCAACCCCAAATCTTTAAATCCCTAGTCACCAAGAGTCCTAGGCCCCATGAGAGCCCTAAACCTTTCAAACCTCCAAAGGCTTGGAGTCCGAGGTTTACGGTTTAGGAGGGGTCTGCGCTCCCAGAAATTAACATGGAAACCCAAAAAGGGCCCTACAAAGACTACAGTCCTTCTACAAGGTGACTATATGGGTGTCCATGTTAGTTTGGGGGAGTGTAAACGTTGAGGTTAAGTTTGTTTTTTTCATCCAAAAGACGTAAACCTCGAATCCTCCTTCACAAAAAAGGCCTTGGGCCCTGAAACCTGACCCCTCGTTCACCCCTGATGAACAACCCTTGAGACATATCAACCCTACAAGTTCCTCCTGATGCGCACAGGTGCTTTTAGGGTTTAGGGGTTTAGGGCTGAGGGCTTAGGGTTTAGGATTTACGGCTTTAATCCTCACCATAGTGGCTGAATCGTCATGCTTCGCAGGTTGAGGTACATACAGTGAGGAAGCCTTGTTTCCATCAGAGATGAGACCCCGCCTCCGAAGAACCCACACAAAGCCTAAACCCGTGTGCCGGATGCTCAAGAGCACCTTTCGTAAAACGTTGGGGGTTCAGAGTTAGAGAGAGGTAGGGGCTGTCACTAGCTAGTCAGTCTTCTACTTTATATCCTGACGGCTACTCATCGTCCGATATCCTAAGCCCGAAGCTAATGTTAGGAAGTATATCCTACAATCACTTAATTTAGACCTCTTCACAACCCTATCCCGGGAGCTACTTCCTTGATCCTGAAAACCTTGAGCTTTATGCCGTCAACCTGCAAACTGCAACCCCAAACTCTGAAACCTTAAACCTTAAACCCTAAACCTGAGCCTGAAACCCCCAAACCCGGAAAGCTCAAAGCAACTTCGTGCCTCGGAGCTTTAGATAGGGTTTCCTAGGCTACGTTACTTTGCGAGGGTCCCTACAGTAAGGATTACAATCTCTTGGGGCCTTCATTGGGTTGTTCTGTAGTTGGGGAAATTTCCAGATGGCTTTTAATATGCACGCTTATCAAGGCCCTGTAAGGGGACGAGCCCTTACAACACAAGCTCAATACCCAAACCCCTTCATATAACCATGTTTATACCCCTATCTTTACCACTGTAACGGGAAAAAGTAGCCCTACACCCTAAACCCCAAACCCTACACCGAAAGTAACATAGAATAGTTTCCATATTCTTTTCCATTATTACGTATTATAACCCCTATATAACCCCAAACCCTAAACCCTAAACCTTGAACCCTGCACCCTAAACCCTAAACCCTAAACCCTAAACCTTAAACCCTAAACCCTAAACCTTAAACCCTAAACCCTAAACCTTAAACCCTTTACCCCAAGGCCCCTAAGCCCTGAGAGCTGAGGAGGCCGTAGAAGCCAAGCCCGCAAGCTGCAAGGCATGGGGGCCTTCGAGTTTAAGGTATATGGGCTTAGGGTTTAGGTTTTGAGGATTTAGGGTTTCAGCTTTGGGGTTTTGGCTTTGGGGATTTAGGGTTTTTGGGTTTAGGGTTTAGGGCTCAGGGTTTAGGCTTTAGGGTTTAGGGTTCAGGGTTTAGGGTGTAGGGTTTGTCGTTTAGGGTTATATTTACCCTAATAACGGAGAATCAAACGGAAAAGAACATGGAAAATGAAATGGACATTGGGATCATACGGGGATTTGGGTTGAATACGAGCTAGAGTCTAAACTCCTTGAAGGGGGGTTATATATGGCTACTATAGAGGCTATTAAGGGGGATACTAGGAGTTTAGACTATAGCTCATATGGTCTTTTGGCTTAGGTTTGGGGATTTCGGGTTTAGCATTTGGGGTTTAGGGTTTGGGCTCTGGGGTTCGGGATTTAGGGTTCGGGATTTAGGGTTTGGGGTTTAGGGTTTTGGGTTAAGGGTATTTTTGGGGTTTACGGCTTCAAGGTTTAAAGGGTGGTGCCTTGCGACTTTATAGGGGTTGACTTGGAGAATGTAGGGGTATATGAGCCATAATCTATACTCCTTAAAGGGGCCTGCATAAGGGATTATGTAGGCGACTACTATAGGGGCTATTAAGGGAGATGCTAGGAGTTTAGACTATGGCTCATATAGGCTTTAGGGTCCAAGAGTTGGGTTTCATCAGTTTGGGGCTTCAGGGTTTGTTTGTCCATTCTCGGGGATCCACAAGATTATATAGAGTATATAGGGGATCGCATAGGTGCCTATGGGGTATATAAGGGTAGCTAGGGTTTAGGGGGTTTCGCGCTTTGGGGATCCGCGGTTGCAGGTGCAGAGTTTAGGGTCTACTCTAAACCCTAAACTAGTAAGCCTGAACCCTCAACCCTAGGGTTCTAGGTTCAAGGCTGAGGGTATAGGAGATTCGGTCTGGCAGATGGAGCTGTTTGCGCTGGGATCCCTGAAAGGTTAGTGTTTGGTCTAGGGATTAGGGATATTGGTGTAGGGCCTAGGGATTATTGTTTAGGGTGTAAGGTTTAGGGATTAGGGTGTGTATCAGTGTGAGCGCGCGGTGGGTGCGCTTTTATATTAGAGTTAGGAGCGCACCCACTCTTCGCGCGCTCGCGTAGCCAGAGGTCCCACCCCAACCACCCTAACTATTCTCAATTAAGGTTTAGGGTTCCTACCCCCCAAACCCCCCTAACAAGGGGGGCTTCCTGA